>QLSS01000313.1:51591-62863 GCA_024372645.1 Trichomalopsis sarcophagae | reverse complement strand
TCTCTCTCTCTCTCTCTCTCTCTCTCTCTCTCTCTCTCTCTCACTCATACATCACGCGCTCACACGAACACCGCTGACTCGTGCACTAGCACAAATGTACTTATACTTAACACGCCTCCTTACATTTGTGCTACTTTACAATATTATCATTTATTTCAAATGTAACTTTTTACAAAATTTTTCATATTTTTCTCTACTCAATGATTTCGTAAATATATCAGCAATATTTTCATTTGTATCGACTTTTGTAATATTTATTTTACCTTCATTTACGCTCTCATGTACAAAATGATAATGAACTTCTATGTGTTTAGAGTTTTTAGTAAAATTGCCGTACGTTGCTGTATTAATTGCTCCAGTGTTATCTTCATACATATTCACTGGTTTTCTACATTTAATATCAAAACATTTTAATAACTCTGTGACTAGTTTAATTTCAGTTACTGCTTCTGATAAAGCAACGTATTCGGCAAATGTTGACGCTTTTGTAACAGACTTTTGTTTTCTTGACCTCCAATACACAACATTACCGAATAATCATATTACAAAGCCGGTTGTTGACTTTCTATCATTATTATCGCCTGCCTAATCGGCATCTACGTAATAATCAAGTATATCACAAACTTTATTTCCATTATAAGATAAACTTAAAGCTCGAGACACATGTAAATATTTTTAAATTCTCAAAGCATATTTAAAATGCGTATTATTATAGCAGTTTTGAAATCTACTCAAGTCATTTACTGCAAAACTTATATCTGGTCTTGTAGCCGAACTTATATATAACAAAGCGCCAATCAAATTTCTATATTTGATATCTCATTCACAATCATCGGATTTCTCGAGTTTTAAGTCTACTTCTATTGGTGTTTTATACGCTTTACAATTATCTACACCATATTTTTCAGCTAATGAAATAATATAATCTTTTTGCGATAATTTCATTTCCTTACATAACACATCGTATTTTATGGTAATCCCTAAATATTCTCGTATTTTTCCGAGATTTTTCATTTTAAATCGTTCAGACAGCATTTTCTTTACTTTTTCTATTATTTCTTTATAAAAGCAAATAAACAGTATCTTCTTTTAATTTTAATGTATACAAGCAATAATCAATATTACTTCTAATAAATCCTAATTTTATTAGAAATTTATCTAGACATTCATACCAAGCCCTGGGACTTTCTTTTAAGCCATATAATGCTTTTATTAATTTACACACTCTATCAGTTCCGTCTTCATAACCTTTAGGTTGATTAACATATACTTCAGACATTACTTTTCCATTTAAAAATGCTGTCTCAACGTCCATTTGTTCTATATGCAAACCCATTTTACAACAGTAAACTAATAAGATTTTTAGCGTTTGCATTTTTGCAACAGGAGCATATATATCATCTACTTCATCTCTTTGTTGGAAACCTCTAACTACTAATCTAGCTTTATATGTACCATTCGATTTTTTTTATATTATACACCCATTTTACATCAATGGCCCTTTTTTCTTTACTATCAACTAATTTCCAAGTTATATTTAATTTAATACTATTCATTTCTTTATCCATTGCTTCTATCCACTTTTTACTCTCATTCGATTGAATCGCCTCCTCAAATGTAGCAGGAACATCAGTTCTGCAAAAATTCGCAACAATTTTATTTTTCATTCTATATTCATCATAATATTCAGGACTACTTCTAACTCTTTCTGATCTTCTAGGAATTTTTTACTGATTTTCATGATCATTAATTTCAATTTTATCTTTGATTGGGCTTTCAAAAACTTCATCATTTGATTCCTCGCTATCAAACTTACTCTCATTTTCATCTTCATCAGATTCATCGCTATTTAAACCGATACATTTTTCCTTTTCTTCTATAACTTCCACGTGTCTTGCTACTATAATTTTATTATTTATTAGTATACGGTACCCATTTTCACTATACCCGACTAGAATTCCTTCTTCAGCCTTTTTATCTCATTTTGAAATTCTTTTCTGTTCTGGCTTTCTAACAAAAATTTAACTACCATAAATTTTTAAATGTGAAACATCAGGTCTTTTTCTGAAAAATATCTCATATGGTGTTTTCTCTTCAATAGTATTCGTCAACGTTCGATTTTTCAAATAAGTTGCCGCTTGAACTATTTCTGGCCAATATACTTTACTTATCTGTGCTTCTTCTAATAAACAACGCGACATATCCATTATCGATCTATTAAACCTTTCTGCTACACCATTTAATTCATGAACATATACAGGACACGGAGAAATAACGATACCCTTACTTTTTGCATAATTAAAAACTTCATTATTTAAATATTCCTTTCCATTATCACATCTTAAATAGTTTACTTTTTTTCCTGTTAAATTCTCACATTCATTTACATAATATTTAATGCACTCACACACTTCTGCTTTAGATTTTATTGGGTATACTCTAGCAATCTTAATGTAATCGTCTATAAATGTAATAAAATATTTTTCTCCTCTAAAGCCCGTATTTTGAAAAGGCCCACAAACATCTGTATGTACAATCTCTAATAAATCTTTTGCTCGATATCTATTATTTTTAAACGGTACATTATGCATTTTATTTTCTATACACGTTTTACATTTCAAAAATTCGCCTTTTAATTCATTCGGTATTCCGTTTAATAATTGCTTATTACACATCGTATTCAAATATTTAAAGTTCAGATGACCTAATAATCTATGCCATTTTTCTTTTAAGTTCATATTACTAATCTTTTTATTTGAATAATTTACTATCAAATTATTTTTTTTAATTATACTCTTCATGTGATATAGTCCGTTTTTCTTTTCTGCGACTGCCATTAAATTTTCATTTTTATCAAATATTTTTGCTAAATTTTTCTCCGAAACAATTCTACAGTTATCAGTAATTTTGCTAAAACTAATTAAATTCAAATTCATATCTTTAACGTATAAAACCTCTTTTATATTAATTTCAAATTGCTTTCCAAAGGCATCAAAATAACTTACAATATTTCCTATCTTTGTCGCTTTTACCGATTTATTATCACCTAAATATACATTTACCGGACTTTTCAATATTTCAAAACTCTCGAAGTAACTATCATTATTTACAATGTGGTCTGTACTACCACTATCTAAAATCCAATCGATTTCGGTACACTGTTTATCTTTTACCTTACTATTGTACGCAGTAGCTGTATTCCGCTCGACCTTGGCTATCCATGCGCCTGTGTTGTCGTCTCTGCTTGACTCGTTCCAGCGACTTGTGTTTTGATTGTTGCTTGCTTCTGCCTGGGAGTGATGTGGGCCTCTATAAGCACCTCTTCCCCTTGCTCCTCTATGACTACCTCTTCCTCTTGAACCTCTGTAGCCTCTTGTTGACCTCCAAGTCCAACTACTATTTGAAATTTGTCCTTTTGTTTGTTCTTGACTTTTACAGTCCTTCATCATATGTCCAAAATTTCCACATTTATAACATTGTCTTTAATTTTTATTCACTGCGAATACACTCGAATTTCTAATGGTTGTTTCGCCTTTATTACTTTTCAGTTCAGCCATTTTAATTTTATTCTTCACATATTCTGCCGTTTGATCTTCATCTTTCAATGTATCTATTAAGTCCCCTATATAGCTGTAGAACTCCGGCAATGTTTTTAAGATATAATTCAATTTTTCTTTTTCTGTTAAAGTATCACCAGCACTTTTCAAATCATTAACACATTTTTCAAAACCCAAGAAAAACGTTGCTGTATCACTATAATTTTTCAATCTTTATTTTTCCAATTTATTTCGGCACACTATTTACATTGCCGTAGATTCTCTTAAATACATCTGGTCAAATTTCTTCATAATTCCATAAGCCGTTGTTTCATTACAAATAAACTCCATTTGTCTATCCAAAATAGAGCTGTATGTATATACATATAGTTAATTGCTTTCAAATCAGCTTCATCCCATGACTCTTTATCACTTGCTGTTTTTTTTCTTTTAATATTTTCTTCACATTTTTTCATTTTCAAATACATTGTAATTCTTTTTTTCCACATCTGGTAATTCTTTCCATCAAATACTGGTATTTTAAAATCATCGTTATTCTTCATTTTTGTATTTTCTTGATGTTCACTAGTCTCTAGATATTTTTTATTTTTTAATATAATCACTTCTCTTGATACTTTTATTAATTATTACAATTTCATTAACCACGCTCTGCTACCATGATAAGGTGGTGGAAAATAAATACACTATTAAGTATTTATTAAGTGTAATTTTGTAATGGAATTCACAATTCCATTACGCACATAAACGCGATGTAATGAAACATAGAAAAGTACAGGCGTAAGAAAATCCTAAATTCCACTACACGCACAAAAACAGAATAAAAAAATTAATAATGGCACACGTACACACTGAAACAGACACATACACTCATGACGCGTCGCCATCGCAGCAACCACACGCTGAGAAAAGAGATCATGCCTTACCAAAATAAAACTAAAGAGCCAGCAGCCAATACGCATCTAAGCCGACTACCGTAAAAATGGCAGAGTAAAATAGACATAGACCAGAATACGAAACAAACAAGCTAATAAAGGAACCTCATAAATATCGCGACACTCCGCAACGATGTCACACATAAAAATGAAAAATATCGCGATACAAAGAAATTCAGGCAGACGATTTTAGATTCACGAGAACAGGCGGCAAGAAGAAAACAGCGAGTTACGACCTTTCTAATTTAAAACAATCGAGAAAGTCTCACGCTCGCACTCTCAAAGAGCGCGCAGGCAACGGAAAGCAGCGGGAGAGCTAGTTACAAGCCCGATTCCCCAAAATTAGAAGTAATAAAACTAAGATTTTATGAATTGACCTGTCACATTTCCATTAGAGCAAGTGTCACAAGGAAATCTTATGTTAGCATCTCCAAAAATGGAATGACGAAAAATATGAAAATCTAGTATATAAAGACCGGGAGCAAAAGGGTGCTCGTAGTCAGTTTTCCTGAAGTCGCTTTACAAGCCGAATCGCTGCCAGTCGCCAGACCAACAACAATTATAAATACGAGTTAACAGTGCGCAAGTTAAAGAGACTTAGCCCAAATCGACAGTCCATATAGTGAACGGAGATACACGTGTTGGCATTCGTCAAAGCGCATCACCCTCTCGTCTCCAAAAAGAAGCCGACGCATCGAGGCGCCCGTCTGTCTACACTTGTTTACCATAAAGGAGAGAAGCTGGGAGCCGACGGCCCATCAACAGCCTGACCGTACTGAACCACCGACGCAGGAACCAGGCGCCAAGGATCCACAGCTGCAACCTCCTGCTGGCGTGCATCTTCAGACAAACACACATAAACATACACACACATTGTAAAAGGTACTTTTCTCTCTTTTCTAATACGTGTGAAATACATTATAGTAGTTGCTTTAAAACTTAACCCCGTCTAAGTGATTTCGTTATCCGGCTCCCTTTCCCGGAAGGCAGTGACCGCGTCTGCGGTAGCCAAAAGGGATTTCCTTTATTACAATACAAATCAAATAATATTACGATAGGAACTCGGCACACGTAAGTATATTGGTGAGTTGCGCTCATTCGGACGTAACAATTTAATACAATAAAACGTAAGATTACATAATAGTTATATTCAGCGTGATGCTACTACCGAGGACTCTATGTAGTCTCTGTCTACTTTGTTTCAAGCGAGCACGCTGGAACTAGAGTTCCCTTTCCTCTCTCTCTCTCTCTCTCTCACTCATACATCACGCGCTCACACGAACACCGCTGACTCGTGCACTAGCACAAATGTACTTATACTTAACAAGTACATTCAATTGTCAGACCTAGGATTTGAGTATAACAACAAAGTATACAAGGTTTTCATAAAATTATTTGCTGATGTTAAGGTTGCTCAGAACTATGTGCTGTGTTTTCCTCCTTATAACAGTCGATGTGGAAAATGTGATCAAATTGAAGAAACTAAGGTGCGATGAAAATTTTTGGAAAGATGTTCGTCCTCAATATGTTAATTTGCTTTTTCCTTTAGAAGGTATCATAAGTTGGCTAGACAGGTTCCTCTAGATCCAATGCACTTATTAGATAAAGGCATAGGAGAAAACATAATAAATTGTTGTTAAGTTTTTATGGTACAAGTGATGCAGATGCTGTTCAGGAATAAAGTTAATAAAGTCAAGTAAAAAGGTCAATAAAATAAAACTCAAACAAATAATTCTGAATTATAATATATTGAAATAAACTATAAATTTAATACAAAAACGAGAAAATAAACTAAGCAAAAAATAATAACTAAAACGCAAACTTAAAAGAACTTAATTTGTTCAGGAATAAAGTTAATAAAGTCAAGCAAAAAGGTCAATAAATAAAACTCAGACAAATAATTTTGAATTATAATATATTGAAATAAACTATAAATCTAATACAAAACCGAGAAAATAAACTAAGCAAAAAATAATAACTAAAACGCAAACTTAAAAGAACTTAATCAAAATGAGCAATAGAACGTGAATGGATTTAGGATTCGAGCTAACTGGATAAGGAGTTAGAGCGAAGTGACGACGCGTCGCAGACTCGCGCCCCTGCAGACCCGAGCACTCGAGCCGCCGAAAAACCCGGGCCCGCTAAAACAAAGGCGCTTTTCCGAGGACCACCGAAGGGACTCGAAGCAGTCCGCACGCTCCTCTATATCTATATCTATAAGCGTAGTCACATGACTTTACGCCATTCGTTGGCTTCGACAAGGCGATTCGTGGCTTTAGGTCAATACGGTTAGGAGTGATTTTATAATCATTCCTAGACTGCCACAACCACCTCTCGGAGTTTTACTCCGCGGATTTTGAGGGTCACTCTCAGTGCGGAGAGGCTAAAGCGCCGATCTGTGACTGCCAGGCTAGAGAGTCTAGTGGTGGGAGGCGTTCGCGCGTGTATGTACACTCTATATCTAGTCTATATCTATATCTATATCTATAAGCGTAGTCATAGATATAGATATAGACTAGATATAGAGTGTATCCGCGGAGTAAAACTCCTAGAGGTGGTTGTGGCAGTTTAGGAATGATTATAAAATCACTCCTAACCGTATTGACCTAAAGCCACGAATCGCCTTGTCGAAGCCAACGAATGGCGTAAAGTTCTTTAAACTAATACATAGGCAAAACAAATATTAATTAAAATGAATTCGTCGCACTGCTCTTATCCCTAGTAGCCTTTTATCACGTCCGGAACAGATGCAAAACGTAGGCTTCAAACATTCAACATATGTCGCTTTTAAAGAGTGGATTCTTTCAGATTTTATTAGAAAAACGCGAACTTGAGATCACATTGGTCGATTCAAAGCAACTGAGCTTCGATTAGATATCTTATATACAGTGCCAGTTTTATTTCAAAACCGGATTCCCAATGAGTTAATGTATCACTTCATTTTGATGAACTGTGCTTTGCGTATATTATATGATCCAAGTCAAGGCATAATAAATAACTCCCTAGCCAAAGAATTACTCACTGTTTATGTTGATCTTATGAAAAAAATTTTGGAAAAATTCAAATTATTTTTAATGTACACAATCTAGTACACAATACTGATGACGTTTTGCGTTTTGGACCTTTGGATTTGTTTAGTGTCATCTCTTTTGAAAACTATTTACAAACTATTAAAAACTTAGTCCGAAAAGGATCTTATCCTTTAACTCAAATCATGAATAGACTAAATGAAAAGTCACAGGTCTTAGATGTAAAACAAAAACAAGCTATACCGTATGAATGCTTTGCTTTGAAAGACAGTGTAGTAACTCAACTTCCTGACGGATACAGTAGACAACATAAGAAAATTAAATTTCATAATTTTACTTTAAGTATTACAAAACCTAATAACTGTTTCTATTTGAAGGATGACAGCATTGTTATCGTTAACATATTTGCTGTTTCAATAATAACTTACCAGTAATTCTTGGCTTTAAATATGAAAATTTAACTTCGATAGAAAATTACCCCATTGACTATATATTATTAAATATCTGTAAAATAAATCATTTATCTCCCTATTTACAGACATGGCCTATCAATTATATTTAAAAAAAGCTAAAGATTCTTTTCGGGGGGATCTTATTAAATGTTACCACTAATTTATAGTAACAATTAATTACAACAAATTTTTATGCAAACTATATCTCATTAAAAAATTTTTTTAACTTTTTGCTACACTTAATTTTAATTACTAATTTCAGGATTAAGGGCAGGATGTCATCACAGAAAAAACCAAAAACGTGGACGCAAGATACGTATGGAAAACGAACCGAACTCCAAAGAAAGCACAACTGAGAGTTTTGTTGCAGACAAATCAGGGAAAAAAATTTCCACTGGAGTTCACTTCGATGGAAGCAAGCTTTTTTCTCTGGCCCAAAAAGTGATTAACAACAATTATACTGATGTTAAGTAAAACACATATACTGTAATAAATATTATTCTTTTATTTATTTTGTGGATGCACCAAAGGAAAACAGCCAAAACGCTGCAAACAAACTATCAAGCGATTCAGCGTGTAGCCGCACTATTCCTCTTATTTTATAACCATTAAAAATGCTTGTGTAATGTCCCACGTTTATACACCTTAGCAATTACGAATATATATATATATATATATATATATATATATATATATATATATATATAGATAGATATATATATATATATATATACACACACACACACAAATACATCGCCTGTACGACTGCATTAGTGTACCCATACAGACGACGTATACTAAACCGATTGCAACAGCACAAAACCAATCGCCGTACATCGGAACGAGCGCTTCGACCTACGAGTCAGCGTTTCTTAGACGCGCGTACTACTGACTTACTTTTGTACATCGTCGTTGCACGTCAGGTGTTGATTGGTCGATCGTTGCCGCGTTTCACGTAATTCAACAACTCGTAATTCAACAACTCCTTGAATCGTCACCGAGGCTTTAAAAAGCCTGGAAACGATCCACGGAGTGCCTTTTGTATAAGTAACTTGTCGTCCTGTAGCTGTACCCGGTTAGCGAGTACGAGTGCTGTACCTTTGTACGCATCGCCTATTGAGTGCCTAGAAAACACTCAAACTCTATGTACAAGTTATAGTAGAACTCCTTGTTTTCTGGTTTGAGAGTCTGCATCGTGCAACAAGCGAAGGGCCCGTCGATAGCAGACCGGCGTTAGTGGGAAACCATAGAGCAAATTAAATTCACCGTACATAAATCAGCCACGAGTAATCGTGTCGAGTAAGATCAATTAGCATATGTCGTGCCACGAAGGACTATCCAGTTCAGGTCACATATCAGTACAAAATATACTGTAAGTTAAGTTTAATTGTACCAATGTCAAAGTATCTATAAGATACCAACTCACTAAGAAATAACATCTTGTAAGAAACTGTATTGTCGGCTGAGTTCTGGGTTGTCCCCAATAAAACAAAGATAACAATTTAATCAGTTTCTACTATTATTATTCTATTAATTAAGAGTAATCCATAAAACAACCTACATCCTAAAGAAGTAAATAGAAAGATAATCAAGTGCCTATAAAACCAATAGTGACAAAGGTAAGAACCTCAGGATAAGCACAACGTCCGCGCGTAAGTATAAAAGCGGACTCAGCAGCGTCTACCAAAAGCGGACAGACTACAGTCCGCGCACCAGAGTGTCCGCTCATGTCCCACTAACGTGACAGTCACGCGTCCACTTATGTAATTAGATATACATTGTATATCTATATATCTAGTCCATCCATTCAATTTAAGTATCTCAAGTAACAATAAAGCTCTCGAGCTTATGCTAGTTCTCGCGAATAAATAATAATTTGTAAAACTCGCGCAGCCCGTATCCCTATCAAATACGGTCTTTACAAAATGGCATCCCTTGTGGGGAACTAGCTATTATTACTGGAGCAACAATTAGACTAGAATTCTGAATTTTTAGAAGAACTAACTTAGAAGTTTTGAGTTGAATTTTTGGAATTTAGTATTTGGTAGTAGAAGGAATTTTTTTAAAATATTTTTTTATACTAAAAAGTATTGAATCAAGTAAATACTATGGCAGATGACTTAAATCAAACTAGGGAGAAGATCCTGGCCTTGCCGGACGTCGGCCAGATAATAGCAGCTCTCGATCAGTTTTATCGCGTACAGCAATTGGAACGCGATCGACAACTGCTGGACGTGTCACGCAGCGTAATAGAAGCCAATCAAACACAAAACATTTCCAGAGCAGTAATGCATATACCAGAGTATGACCGAACCAATTTAAATTTAAAAGAATTTATACAAGACGTAGACAATGGTTTTACCTTGCTCCCAGCAGAACAAGAACCTCAATTTTTAAGGTTCGTGATATCACGGTTAAAGGGCAAGGCGAGACAATCGTTGGAAGGCAATACTTTCCAAATGTTAGCAGAGCTTAAGAAACACCTTAGAGACTGCTTTGCTCCTTCAAGATCTTACGGTTATTACTTGAACGAAATTCAAACTGCATCATTGGGGAAGGGAGAGAATGTCCGGCAATTTTACGGACATCTGAATGCTCTGATAAATGACGCCATAGCGGCTGTTAAGGAAGGACTGATGGCCACTCAAGCTGCAGTGGACCAAAGAACACACTTGGAGTTGCTCGAGCTCGAGTCCTTTGTCAATGGTCTTCCCGACGGTTGGCGAACATGAATCATAGACACAGCTCCACAAACATTAACAGCGGCATTCAACACCGCAATAAAGTATGAGAAAGCCAGAATTAAGATGTATGGTGAAAGCTATGAATACCATAGAGTACACTACGTGTACTGTAAACCGGATCAAGCCCCGAATGAAAGAGAAGATCCCGGGAATTACCAGAATTTCGCGTCACACAGACATCATGACGACTCAGAGAGTAACATCCCTAAAAAGGTGAATTTTAATGATCCTGAGCCAAAGAGAAACGAGGTAAATTATACATATGATCCGAATGACACCCACTGTCCTAGAACAACAATTGAAAATGGGAGGATAAAAGCTCCTCCTTAATTCAGCTATGCTAACGCACCCGAACCCACGGGTCCTGTAAGTATATTAAAACAGACGCCTGGACAGGACAGAAAGCGATCAGTGTCCCCAGTACCGAGACATCCATCAGAAATGATACAGCAAGGACACTATGGACATCCTTATCCACCGATGATGGGACCGTATACGTACATGCCACTCAATCCTTATTGTTTTTATCCACTCGGGAATCCTGGATTCTCTTACCCT
>QLSS01000313.1:39299-51581 GCA_024372645.1 Trichomalopsis sarcophagae | reverse complement strand
GTGACAAGAATCATTTAAACTGGGAAGCAGCTTATCGAAAGGACGCAGCGATGAGCTCACCATCCCAACAGCGTCCCATGAGCCCAAGAACAACAACCCCAGAGGATATCCAACACAAATAATTCGAATCACTACCGCAGACCGGACAACATCGTCCATAAAACTACGAGTAGACCAGCTAGAGACAACCGAAGCCATCTGTTTAATTGACACTGGGTCACAGATAAATACTGTAGAGCACAGTTCACTAAAACCAGAAACTGTAATAGAACATGACAATTTTATGCACATTATGGAAATCTCTATTAAAGGCATGGTGACTTAAGGTACAGTAAAATTAACAATAATGTTCAAAGAACGACTCTTTCATGTTCTACCTGCAGAAACTCCGTTAGAAAAGGATTTAATACTAGGAAATCCGTTTTTGTATTATGAAAAAGTGAACATTATGTTCGGGGACGAAGTATTGATTACGGAAAGCCAGCCTATAACTCCTGTCCCGTTTATGTACAAAGTATTCCCGGAAAACGAGATACATCCGGACGAAAAATACGGACCTTTGGGACACGAAAAGTTTCCAGTCAAAAGTGCCACCTCTTATTATATGAAGTACGAATTTCCATTCGAAAATGAAAACATCGAACCCGAAACGTTGGAACCTTTTAGTTATAAGGGTTTTAGGTCACACGGTAAAACAGTAATTAAATTACCAGCTAGAGCAAAGGTGCCAATACGAATCCCAGCTACGAAAGACTCAGTAGTTGGAGAGGCGTACCTGCGGCGAATAACAACAGTCCCGGGCTTCTACATTGGGGAAGCTGCGGTTACCAATGAAAACGGATACTGTTACGCTATGGCCATAAATACGAGAGAAGATTCAGTGGAAATTGAAATTACTCCTCAGTATCTCGAACCTTTTGATATGAGCGAAGACGAAGACTTTTTCGAGTTTCCCTTGGAGGGCGAACCCATTACAAACCAAGAAGATAGAGAAAAATATATCATGGATAAGGTACAGCAAACTTACCATACATGTCAAGGACTAAAACAAATACAGCGAATAGTGAGAAAATATTCACATTTGTTCTATTGGCCTGGAGATCCGGCCCCAAGAACAATTTATGTGAGACATAAAATCCGGACAACGGACGAAGAACCAGTCCGAGTTAAATATAAGAGAGGACCAACAGGACAAGATGAGGAGTTATTTAACCAACTACAGAAACTCCTGGATGCCAATGTTATTCGGCGTTCTAACGGTCCATTTTGTAGTCCTTGCCGAATTGTCCCCAAGAAACCAGGACTAGATGGCAAAAGAAAATTTCGCTTAGTCATAGATTACAGGAAACTGAACGCCAAGACCATTAAAGATGCCTACCCTCTACCTAACATTTTAGAGATACTCGAGCAAATTGGTAGCGCACAGGTATTTTTCAGTTTTCGACCTAGCAATGGGGTTCCACCAAATTGAGCTGGAACCTGAAGATATACAAAAGACGGCTTTTAATACTAAGTATGGACATTTCGAGTACTTATGTATGCCGTTTGGACTTACCAACGCACCCCCGACGTTCCATCGATTAATGGACTATCAGGCCTACAGGGCGTGGAAATGTATGTATTCCTCGACGACATAGTAATTTATGCGAACACGTTAGAAGAGCATGAAGAAAAGGTAAACAAGGTATTCGAGAGACTATCAGAGGCAGGACTACGCTTACAAATCGATAAATGCCAATTTTTAACACCAGAAATCGTATATTTAGGCCACATAATTGATAAAAATGGAATTAGGCCAGATCCATCTAAAATTTCTACAGTAAAGGAATTTCCACCTCCAACAAACCAAATTGAAATACGCCAATTTCTTGGATTATCAGGATATTATAGAAGATTTATTCTCAATTTTGCAGAGAAGGCTCAACCACTCAATTCACTGTTGCAGAAAAATAAGAAATGGGAGTGGACTGATGCGCAAGAACGAAGTTTTAATACCTTGAAGCGGGCCCTCTGCGAAGCACTGGTCTTAGCCTCAGTGGATCTTAATAAGCCTTTTATTTTAACTACGGACGCTAGTGACAGTGCTATAGGAGCAGTTCTCAGCCAAGGTGAACCGGGAGATGACCACCCGGTAGCGTATATGTCCAGGTCCCTCAATAAAGCGGAAAAAAACTACTCAACTACTGAAAAGGAGTGTCTCGCGGTGATTGACGCTGTCGATTACTTCAGATATTACCTATATGGTAGACACTTCACCATCTATGGAGATCACGAACCGTTAACGTGGATCGACTCCCTGTAAGATCCCATGAGCAGACTGAACCGTTGGAGACTGCGACTAAGAGGATATTATT
Source organism: Trichomalopsis sarcophagae (assembly GCA_024372645.1). Classification (NCBI taxonomy): domain Eukaryota; kingdom Metazoa; phylum Arthropoda; class Insecta; order Hymenoptera; family Pteromalidae; genus Trichomalopsis; species Trichomalopsis sarcophagae. The sequence continues at coordinate 49,227 of QLSS01000313.1, read as the reverse complement.
ATACGTTCCTGTATAAACCCGGAAAACTGAACACGAACGCGGACGCATTGTCCCGAAATCCAATTGATAAGAGGACTTTGGAGCAGTCAGAAGTACAGCAGAATTCTGTCCCGAATGAAGTTGTAGGAGAGGAGGCTAGAGTTCTACCGATAGTGCCGAAACCGACCAAAACTTCCCTAGCTAGACAAAATATTAGCAGCAAGTCAAGCACTCTGGACGTACATAAGAAGAAACCAGGAAGAAAGCCGGGTTCCAAAAACGCAGTTCTGACTGTGCCTAAGGGTATGGAGGGCGGACAAGCAAACTTGGATGCCAGTACCACAGCGAAGCGATTAAAGAGAAGAAAAGCGGACCTGTCAAAAACGATAGCCTTTTCAGAACCGCTAGTAACAACATCGGGATTTTCGTCCGAAAGCCGCGTTGATACATCAGAAATCACTCTTACATAGGATAACTGTCTGGAAACTTCGGACCCACCACCCATACCACTGAGTAATAAATCAATACTTCCAAGTCGGTACGTAACGACTCTGTATCTGAAGTCGAAACGCGTACTGAAGCTGAGGACAACGATAAAAGCCTAGGCGAAAGAGAAGTAGAAGAGGTTATACAAGGAAAAAGTGAACAAGTGAGCAGTCCGCGTCGGGAACCAAACACTTATCCGACGAAGCGCGTGCTTGAGTCACCTTTGAAGGATTCGTCAACATTGAATAACAGTGAATTACATGAGCTGTCCAGGATAGATAAGAATGGTACCGCTATCAGCAATGACATACCAAACCAGGCTAGTAATAGAGGTGAAGAGACTACGCTCAATCAGAAATCATCCTTATATTGGGACAACTATATGGAACAACATCCAGAGTCCTCGTATCTCCGAGAACAAGAAATTGAGGAAAGGGACGAGGAAGAATGGGATATACAAAATGCGTCCAGCTGGATTCCTGCCAGGAATGCTAAGTCACTATCCCCCTCACCATCTAAACCAGATGATGTAATACCAGAAGTATTTATCAAATCTAAGCAGGACAGGTCCGTGCCCAGCAGTACGTTGAGAGAGTGGATGTTAGAGTACGCCGAGAGCAAAGCCAGTCCAATACGTATGAATTGTATCTCCTCCAAAAACCACAAAGGCAAGTTCCACTGATTGGAATGAACAGACAATGCATACAACGAATTGGCATAATTTATCTACGATAGAGCAAGAAGATGGTGAGGAGGAGACAGAAGACGAGAGTCGACCAGTAGAAGATAAACGTTTAGAGAAATTAGCAGAACAGATAGTTGCCAAAGAAGGCAAATTAAGTGTCGATAATAAAATAATATCAGAAGAATCTGGAATTAGACGCGAGGATGTCATAAAGGAAGTGCCTGACCTGCGATCCACAGAGACTACAGAAACAACTAATTTCGTAAAACTTCCAGCAACTTTGCCACACATAGTGGAACCAACAAACGTTAAAGAAACATTGAAAATGTTGAGTATAAGAGAGTGCGTGACATACTTAAAAGACAATATAGTCCACTTTGTCTCCAAAGACTTAAACCTGTCTACAGATACTAACAAATTGCTCGCGGACATAGAAGCCGTCCACCAACAAGATCTGGAGAAGGCAAAAGCCAACATAGGCGATGTAATCATAACTATCAACCGGAAACGCTATATCTTCAGCCTAGTTGTCGCTAACAAGGCGGGAGATGAAGTTAAACCAAGTGATATTAACAAGTGCTTAAAAACGTTAAAGGAACTCTTCTTAGAAAAGAAACTGCGTTCTTTCAGGATAGCTAGAACAGGGGAGATAACTGACACTTTGCCTAGAAGAACCTTGGTGCAAAGATTTAGGGAAGTGTTCCATAACGTTGACATGGCGATAACGTATTGCTATGGGACATGTAGGACAGTTCCGCCAGAATACCGCTCAACAATTCTAGAAGACTATCATAACAGCCTATTTGAGGGACACAGAGGCATGGGCAAAACTTACAGACGTGTCCAAGAAAAATATTACTGGAAGGGAATGAAGGAGGACATTCAGGAGTTTGTCCGCAAATGCTCGACGTGTCAAGAACAGAAATTAGTGCGAATTAAAACACGAGAACCAATGGTAATTAGGGATACACCAAGTGAAGTGTTCCATAAAGTAGCCATCGACACAGTGGGACCACTCTGTAAAACTACGGAAGGAAATTTGCATATTTTAACAATGCTATGACAATTTTCGAAATTTTGTTAGAAAGAAGCCATGCAGTCTTTGGGGATTTCCTGAGAAACAAAGCGTCCAGCACACAGGACTGGGACAAGGTCGTACCATTTGCTATGCACGATAACAACATATCAGTACATGCATCGACAGGTTATACTCCGTTTGAGTTAGTATACGGACGTCCAGCCAGAACTCCAAACAGGCTACCGGACGAATACGAGCTCGAAACGTATAACGCATATATACAAGAACTGACCGAATGCTTACAAGAAATGCAAACAATAGCTCGAGGTAACTTCATCGATTCCAAGTATAAAAACAAACAATATTACGACAGAAAAGCAAGACCATTAAATATTGAAGTAGGAGATAAAGTAAGAGTGCTTAAAGAGCCTAGATATGGAAAATTAGATAAATATTACAATGGCCAATTCATAGTGAAAGAAATCAGAGATAATAATGTGATAGTCGAGTCAACAAATGGCAAATTAATAGTTAAACATAAGGATAAATTAGAGAAATTCTTTAAATAATCCCTTAGTAAAACTCGGTTGTCTTTTATTACAGAAAGATGGTTCGGACAGTTTCACTGATGGCGCTCCTTATGCTCTCATGGGTACCATTCTCTCAAGGCAAAAACCAGGACAGACCACCGTATTACAAGCTGACACCATTAACGCAAAATCCACGAATATATTATGAATATATGGGCGAGGTGAAGATCGAGAGAGTAAAATGGAAAATAGTAGTCACCCTGGATTTCACGAAGTGGAATGATCCAATAACCTTGGGAGAAAAACAAATGTTTAAAATGATTACTACTTGCAACGATCAGCTAAGTAAACAAGAATGCAAAGAATTTATTTCAATTGATAAATTCGACATAGCAATGAAAAGATTAAAATCATTACAAGAAGACCTTCACATATTCTTTGCACCCTCATTAGTTGTCCCAGACAACAGCTTTATTCCATTCACTCACGCTTTATCTAAGCGAGGAGATCCGTTCGAGTTTATTGGTTGGACAAGCCGGCAACTCTTTGGAACTATGGTCGCGAGGGACAGATATCAATTGAACCAGGACGTGGACAGGTTATATGAGAGGACAGCCAACATGTCCACCTTATTGGCCAGCCAGAACCACATAGTAAAATCTAACCTAGAGTCGCTACACCACAAACTTGATGACGCTCAAAGAACTTTACATGAACAACACTTACAATTTTTAAAGATAGCAAATAGGACAAATCAACTTGATAATTTTGCAAACCGTTCAACAACTGTCCAGACTTTATTAAAATGGCTATACCAATTTGACCAAAACATTAAATGGACACACGCTACCGTGGGAGCACAGCACTATAACGGTAGAGATGTTACATGCAATGTCGAAAGTCAGTGTAAACAAGGTAGGAGGGAAATTAATTTTGATCCTGGAATTTCCACTATCAGATAAGGCAAGATATTCACAATACAAGATACATCCACTACCAATTCCTCAAGAAATCATGACTAATGCGACGTCCTATGTAACGTTAGTTCCGCAATATTCACACTTAATAGTGTCACACGACATGCAAAACTATTTATTAGCTACAAAAGAGTATATTGATACATGTAGAATACATCAAAAAGTAGTTATGTGCCCGCCATCCTTGCCTGTTAACATCGACAATGATAATAGTCCCTGCGAGTTTGCACTAAAGTAAACTGGCTATTTCAACTACGTCCACTCCGTACTGGGAAAAGCTCCGTAGTACCGATGAGTGGCTCTATTCGGTCATCAAACCGACCCAAATGCGTATCATGTGCAATGATGAACGCAAAGCCGAATTAACAATAAACGGGACAGGTATATATACGCTACGTGGACAGTGTTATGGTCATACTAACCAAAACATACTGTACGGCGTAAAAGTTATAGAAGCAAATGAAACTTACCTGTACAATTCAGGTCTCAAATTTGACTTAAAATTTTCAACTGATAGTATCATGAAGACTTATAAGTCATTTAATGAAGTCCCGGATATTACGAACGCGGATAAACAACAAATTCGTAAGTGGGCGGAGAGTGTGAATGCTATCACGCTCCAGCAAATCGAAGATAAATTTACGGAGATTGCTGCACAAAAGAGAGCGAAATATATGTATACGTCATATATTTCCTTGCCGGCTATAAGCCCAATAATTATAATGGCGTTAATAATTATTGTATACAAGTATGGTTGCATTAAAAGAGGATGCAGCTTTTGTGCCCCAAAAAGCAACTGCATTCGCAGGAATAAGTCCAGGATAGTTGAAAACTACCCACAGCCAGACCTCTCTTGGCCTATGATCCCAAGCAAACCGTTTGTAATATAAGAGAGATCACAACCAATTTTAACACACATCAGTCTCTCCCTGCAGAGACAGTCATACACATACCACCCGCTAAGATTCCAAATTGTAAACAGCTGGCAGTCTATCAAGTGCAAGAGGCAACAGGATCAAACCAACAGTTAACAGAAAGGGGACGAATTTCCAACATCGACTCCTTGAATGACTACGTAAGGCCATTGCCAATCGAAGGAAGCTGATTGTACTAACGAAACTTCGAGAATGTGTGTTCGGACGGAATGGGACACTTACACGACAGACAGACGCAACTGAGTGCGGACAGATGTTTGTACTTACTGTTACCGACGACTGTGACGTCCAAATGTGTCCGAGCAGACGATTCCTGATCAAGAAAATTTTTTTTATTATTGAAGTGATAACTTCTTATGGGACGGAGTGAATTGATTGGAATGCGTTACGGCGCCGTTATGTCTGGCTATCCCCACCCTGCCGTCTCTTGCCTTCTCTCTCGCACGCATACTGCTACTCAGCGGAGACATCCCCACCCTGCGGTCTCTTGCTTCCTTTCTCGCACGCATACGGCGGCTCAGCGGAGACATCCCCACTCTGCGCGCGCTTTCGTCTCTCTCTACTGGCACGTGTTCTCTCTCTCTCTCGCTCTCTCTCTCTCACTCGCTCGCGTCTACATGCCCTCTCTCTTTCGCATACTGTATATCGACGGCTGACTGGAAGATCACCGTATCTCAGCCGCGGCTTCGAGAACGCCGTATCCCGGCGGTGGCTTCGGGATCGCCGTATCTCAACCGAGGCTTCGGAAACGCCGTATCTGAGCCGCAGCTTCGGAAACGCCGTATCTCGGACGCGATTGATTTTTCCTCAAATTTTGTAGTGGCAGCACTGCGCAAATTTTAAATATGACGTAAAAATTTTTAAAATTTGCGTCAAAAATTCTGAAAAAAATCAGAATTACTTATTTGATTTATTATTTGACATTAACTACACTGTAAGTATAAAATAAGTAAATTCTTTCGTTCAAGTTGACACTGAAGAACACAGAAATTATTTACGAGCATTAAATATTCAACTTGAAGAACACGTAATTTATGAAACAAATTATGAACGTTATACACTGTAAGTATAGATAATGTAGAAATTCGAATAGAAAAACAGCAGAGGTTTTGTTTCATTTTACGAAACACGTAAAATTTATGGAAGAATAATATTTACTTAAAATGTTTAGCGAGGTGGAAAGAAGTAAAAAATACGAGTACAACGAAGAATTTTAATTTTTTTCTGTTGAATTAGTAAAATATTAAATTTAAATTATCTAGGAGCGCGATAGCGCCGCTTTGGCAAAAAAAAAGTACAAAGTACGATTTGTCTACGGCGCGACCCTATATACTTTGAAATTGAGGTTTCCTCTGATCCGATCCGGTCGTGGAAGGAATCAGGTTTTCCTAAAGAAATCTTGGATATTATTGACAAAGTTGGTTATAAAGATCTCACGCCTATTCAACGACAGGCCATTCCAATCGGTTTACAAAATCGCGATATTATCGGTGTAAAATAAAAAGTTATTCTACTCGAATTTCTACATTATCTATACTTACAGTGTAGTTAATGTCAAATAATAAATCAAATAAGTAATTCTGATTTTTTTCAGAATTTTTGACGCAAATTTTAAAAATTTTCACGTCATATTTAAAATTTGCGCAGTGCTGCCACTACAAAATTTGAGGAAAAAAAATCGCGTCCGAGATACGGCGTTTCCAAAGCTGCGGCTCAGATACGGCGTTTCCGAAGCCTCGGCTGAGATACGGCGATCCCGAAGCCACCGACGGGATACGGCGTTCTCGAAGCCGCGGCTGAGATACGGTGATCTTCCAGTCAGCCGTCGATATGCTCCACTACAGACGCTCTCTATCTCTCCCTTTCTTTCCTCGACACTTTTCTCTTAGCGCGCGTGCACAGTAAACATAATCTCTACATTAGTAAAACTTTTGAAGTGAACATTGTGTTATTAAATTGTGTTAGTAAACAGATAGTTATTTTGATTTTTCAATTACCGAGTGTGGTATTTACGTGTATATTGATAATCATATTGTTGTGTTAAATACCAGCCAGTCAACTTAAACTGTTAAATAATGATAAATATTGTACATAAAATATATATTTTACATTCAAAAGGAAATTAAATTACGTTTTACTTATTCCTGATCCATTTATAAATTATTAGATTAACAAAAAATATAACTATAAAATTATTATTGCCATCATGCGTTGTTTAAAGTTCTATATTTGATAGTTTCTATAAATATCATATGAAGTTATCACTTCTGTCGGGCGTCCCGTGACGCACGTTTTTTTTTATATTTTTTTTTCGATAACTTATTATTCGGACTGCAATTGCAGCGCACTACGAGCACTGTAGTAGATTATCAATCCATTAACTTATTAAATGAAAAATAAATAACGTATTCCGGCTTCATTTTATTCAGTTATAATTTTTTTATTATATATAAGGATAGATTAAAGAAAAATTACAGTAACAAAATATAGTATAAGTAAATTGATTTATTCATACAATAATTCCAAAATATGAGGAGAGATAAATTTAATAATTGTATTAAGGCGCACATAAAATTAAACTAGATGAACACACAGGAGAACTTTCGTTATGACAAGTCTTTAGTAATTGGTGGTCCAGCGGTTGACGGTATATAACAAGCAGACCGATTTATAGGACAAGGAGCTCTTGGTAAATCTCGACCTCCACAGAAAAGCCTTCTGTTGATACGAAATGAAACTCTTCCGACAAAAACAGCCGATCCAAGTGCCAGTCGTAGAAAGGGAAATCAAAACATTCCTGAAGGCGCTCTTTCATATACTGGTAGTCAGCCCGGAAAGCGCGCAAGGTGCTCCAATTAGCAAACTGCAAAAATAACAGGAACAATAGTAAATAAAAATTAGGATCGCACGAAAACAAAATGATAATTACAATTGAAAATAAATTGTACTTACATTTAAACGTTCCCATCTTCCACCGGGACAAAACTTCTTGCAACGACGAACCATTGTAGGAATAATTTAATGTGAACAACGAATGTGAGCACGATCTGAACAATGTACGAGCAAACTGAATGTCACGACACGCGAAAATAAGAAGTTAGAAATGAAATTGCTGACCTCAGTATAAAAAAAAAAGAAAAGAGAATATTCTTCAGGAGCGTACGCATTAATTGGACTAATGCGCTACAAATAAACTTAAGAAAATATTGTAGCACTTATTACCGAAAATAATAATTTATAGCGAATTTAAGTTAAAGTTTTGCAATAATTAGTTTATCATTAACGGAGTTACTTTATTTATACAAATTGGAAATTTTGTGACCATATATATTAACAGCATGCTTAATTAACAAATTAAGAACAAAAATAACAAATTTTACATTGCAAATTCGTTTGCAATAAGCTTATAAATAATGTTTTGCAACTTTCATTTTTAGACGTATTTCCAGACCCTAAAGTGCGGTAAAGTACTAGAAACCAAAAATTTTTAATAGTTTACGAGTTTCAGGTAATTGTTGTTAAATTGTCAATTAAGCATATTTGCGATAAATACATTAACTATCGATATCGTTAAAGCCTATAAAAATCATTAAGATATATGGAAGATTAAAAATTTCCAAGAATTTAAATCGACAATATACATACCTGTACATGATTAGTATAAACACACATACATGAAAATTAATACGACATACACAAAGATACAACTTTTAAAGTCGCAACGCACACGGAAATGAAGCGAAGGGGAAAGTGCATTGCCCGGCGAAATGCTGACCTAGCATTTAGCAGCCGCATATTCGAGTTACATCGGTTCAGTTTACGTCCATATCGCGTATACGTAGTATCAATATGACAAACAAAATCTTTGAAAAACAAGTAGTTGAAATGGCCAAGAAAATATTCGATAAAGCCATCGAACAACTTGAACGAGCACAAAGGGCAGTTACAACCACGCGAGAAAACTACTGGCAAGCAGTCGAACATTATCGCTTAAGTGATATTAAGAGTGAATCCAAACAAAATTCAGTGCCGTCAAGCATAAGTGCAGTAGCTGCAGTGTGGGGTAAAAGCGAACAGGCACCCGAAGTACAAGGAAAGCAAGTACAAACGGACGTAGGAACAATTCGGCTGAAAACTGGCGTTCCTATTACTACCAAATCATCAGTGGTGATAAAGAAAGACACACGCATGCAGCGAACAGAGTCCGTCGAAGCAGTAACCTGTTTTGATCTCTCAATGCATACGCAGGAGGAAAAGCGCGGACATCAACCGAGTCCGGCTGCCCACAATAGCATAGGCAGGTACGTTGAACTTGAAGTCGAAGTGTCGCGGGAGTGTGACAGTCAGCCGACTCCGCAGAGTCCGCCGAATTCACCTGCACAGGCGCGTGCAGTAGAAAATGAAGTTCTGCTGCGTCCGCGTACACACACCAATGCAGCCGAGAGCGCGGAAGGGAACGAGTCGAGGGAGAGAGACAGTCCGCTGCGTCCGCGAGTAGACACAGGCGCGAGCGAGTGTGTGGAAGGGGACAACTTGCAGGAGAGCGATACATCGCCGTATCCGGCGACTCCACCGCGTCCACCAACTTCGTCGTGCCTGCGAAATCCGCCGAGCCTGCAGACTTAAAAAAAAACACCGGAGTAGGGGAGAGCGCGGAGGGGGACGAGTCGCGGGAGAGAGACAGTACGCCGTGTCCGGCAACCCCGCCACGTCCACCGAAACAGCTGATTCCACCGACTACGCCATATCCACTGTGTCCGCCTAGTCAGCGCAAAGAATCAACAACAAAGATTATCGATAAAAAAAGATCTCAACATCAGAAACTAGAGTCGACGCGTTGCGAAGGACAACATTTAAAGAAGAAATCAAAAATAGAAACCGAAGAGGAAAAGGAAAAGAGGAGAGAGAAAGACAGGATTAGAAAACGAGAGCAGAGAATAAAACTAAAGGAAGAGGCATTAGTTTCGAAAGCCAGAGTTCCCTTGAATAGACTGGAAGTCACTACACAACAATCAGCAATCCCACAGACCCCATTATTTACGAGTTGTACAGGGTGCAAAGATGACTGTTGGTACAAGATAACTGAACATCAAGAATCAAGTTGGTTACTTTGTGTAGTTTGTCATGCTAACAGGGCAAACTGCGAGTGTGTGCAGAGAATACCATACGAGTGTAGGATTTGTAAATTAAAGAGAATAATGTAAAAGACATTAAAAATTAGTGATACGGATTCTATTTAAGTAGAAAGTTTTTGTTGATAGTTTACCGGAAAATTTCATGTGACACCGAGGACAGCAATATTCTGGGGGGGGGGGGGG
>QLSS01000313.1:13536-28123 GCA_024372645.1 Trichomalopsis sarcophagae | reverse complement strand
ATTGGGTCACCCTGTATATATATATATATATATATATATATATATATACACACATACATCGCCTGTACGACTGCATTAGTGTACCCATACAGACTACGTATACTAAACCGATTGGAACAGCTCAAAACCAATCGCCGAACATCGAAGCGAGAGCTTTGACATACGAGTCAGTGTTTCTAATACGCGCGTACTACTGACTTACTTTTGTACATCGTCGTTGCACATCAGGTGTTGATTGGTCGAACGTTGCCGCGTTTCACGTAATTTCACAACTCCTTGAATCGTCACCGCGGCTTTAAAAAGCCAGGAAACGATCCACGGAGCGCCTTTTGTATAAGTAACTTGTCGTCGTGTAGCTGTACCCGGTTATCGAGTACGAGTGCTATACCTTTGTACGCATCGTCTATTGAGTCTCTAGAAAACACTCAAATTCTATGTACAAGTTATAGTAGAACTCCTTGTTTTCTGGTTTGAGAGTCTGCATCGTGCAACAAGCGAAGGGCCCGTCGATAGCAGACCGGCGTTAGTGGGAAACCATAGAGCAAATTAAATTCACAGTACATAAATCAGCCACGAGTAATCGTGTAGAGTAAGATCAATTAGCATATGTCGTGCCACGAAGGACTATCCAGTTCAGGTCACATATCAGTACAAAATATACTGTAAGTTAAGTTTAATTGTACCAATGTCAAAGTAACTATAAGATACCAACTCACTAAGAAATAACATCTTGTAAGAAACTGTATTGTCGGCTGAGTTCTGGGTTGTCCCCAATAAAAAAAAGATAACAATTTAATCAGTTTCTACTATTATTATTCTATTAATTAAGAGTGATCCATATAATAACCTATATCCTAAAGAAGTAAATAGAAAGATAATCAAGTGCCTATAAAACCAATAGTGACAAAGGTAAGAACCTCAGGACAAGCACAACGGCCGCGCGTAAGTATAAAAACGGACTCAGCATCGTCCACCAAAAGCGGACAGACTACAGTCCGTGCACAAGAGTGTCCGCGCATGTCCCACTAACGCGACAGTCACGCGTCCACTTGTGTAATTAGATATACATTGTATATCTATATATCTAGTCCATCCATTCAACTTAAGTATCTCTAGTAACAATAAAGCTCTCGAGCTTATGCTAGTTCTTGCGAATAAATAATAATTCGTAAAACTCGCGCAGCCCGTATCCCTATCAAATACGGTCTTTACACTTGCTTCGAAAGTTCTACAAGTGGGAAACAGTCACCTAATTCATATTCTAGTGAGTAACATTTTTATTTATTTTATTAATTATTGTCTCTCTTTCTTACATCAATGATTCATTCTATATTTACAGCATATAAGGGACAATATGTGGCTGAGATGTCAAAACAAGCAGCTGATGTATCTGCACATCAAGTTCGCCCAGCAATAATTACTACTGGACAATATGTAGCTGAGACATCAAAACCAGCAGCTAATAAAACGGCACATCAGATCTGCACATCAACTCCTACTAGTGGACAGAATGTACCTAAAACATCTCATCCAGCAGCGATTAGTTAGATTATAATTTCTTTTCATTATTCGTTTTCTCCTACAGTTAGCTTTGTATTTTTATTTTTATTTATAGATAAGTAATACATTATTTTCTTTTACAAAAGTAGCATTAAATGATGCAAGTTTGATTGCGCAACAAACAGGATTAATGCAACAGATTCCTGCTATCTCAAGTAATTTAAATACTATGGTACCTCTAAGCCAACTTTTATATGTAACTGACAATCCGGTTGATGAGGAAGAATCGATTTTGGATTAACAATGCTCAATGTACAAAACCATCAATTAAACAGTATAGAACCACAATCTAACATACCAAGTAGTGAAATTCAACTGAATACTGACGAAATACAACAAGAACAAGATAATAAAATTATATTCGATATACCACGATTTAAAAACCACCCAGGTAGACGTAATTTACTCACTAATATCTTTCACACATATTTTATTTTGTCTTTTATTTGCTTTAATAAATCTTAATTATTATATAGGCGATAACAATAATTCTCTAATTAATAATGTAGAAATGGATAGGCAAACTTCCTCGCCGGCTCAAGATAATAATTTTGATGAATTTGATCAAAATTTAGTCAGACGTGATGCAGTTAACAGAGAACTTGAAACGCAATTCGTAAGACAATTTTTGTGATTTCAAATGATTTTTTTTTAATATTATATCATAAACAACCAAAATTGTTTTAGAGAACCAAAATTTCTAATTGTGGTGAGTCCGACATGAAAAAAGCCGTTGTCATGATCTTACCTAAGATTCTTACAAATCAATTAGGGACTAGAATGGTGTGAATGATCAAGTCAGAAGGCAAAGTATCAATTCAAAACTATATTTAATACCATATGCATATGCCTTTGATAGGCATCCAATAGAGGCAAACAAGTTGCCTGTACATAGGGATGGCATACAAAAAAAAACTTAAATATAACTTAAAACTAAAAAAACAGAGAGCTATGATGTTGCAAACAATGCTATCATGCCTTCCTACCTTTATCCCTTAAAATTTCAGAATATTAACATAAACGTATACCTCCAAAATAAATCTTCCCGATGAACATTTTTAATTTTCTCTTACTAGAGACTGCTCTCATTAGTAGGTTTTTGAGATCATTCGGCATAGAGTTAAAGACCTTTATAGCCACGTAGTAGCTACTTTTTTACTTATTGTTTTAGAGATCTTTGGCACCGATAGATACTTATTACGTGTTTTATTTGTACTACTTATATATTTATCTCTTAGGTCGCTATAATGATATAGTATACATTCTATATCAGTAGAAGTATTTTCTTTTGTATGTTTTGAATCAGATTTAAGCAATTGTTATAAGCCCCACCCCAGGTGATTATACCATAGCCAACTATACTTTGAAAAAAAGCATAGTATAACAACATTAACGTTTTACTATCCATAAGTTTCTTTAGTTTTGCAAAGATAAAAATTAAGTATCTCGTTGAATTTATTATATGATTAATGTGTTTATCCCACTTCATGTTATAGTCTATTATTAAGCCTAAATATTTATGACTATCAACCCTATTTATAACATTATCACCAATTTTAACATTTAGGGTGCTAGGCACACTATCACAGTAATTGCCGTATGCTATATATACCGTTTTGCTTACATTAAGTGACAATTTATTCAGGTTCAGCCATATTGCAACCTTATGGAGATACTGATTTAACCTATCCTGTGCAGCTGACCACGTGTTATCACATGAAATGATGACAGTGTCATCTGCATAGGATGATATAGTGTCGTTTTACATATCTATCAATAGGTCATTAACATATAATATAAAAAATAGAGGGCCAAGAATGGTTCCTTGTGGCACTCCTATAGTAATTTCTTTGTACTCACTTTTGTAGTTATTTATTTTGACACATTGTTTCCTGTCGGATAGATAGCTGGTCAGCAATTTTAATTTGTTTCCTCTTACACCATATCTTTCTAATTTGTCTAACAGTATATTATGATCTACTGTAGCAAAGGCTTTTGCCAGGTCTAGAAACGCTGTCAAAATTGGTTTACTTTTATCTAGATTTCTATATATAATATTTGTTAGACAATTTAGAGCACCTTTGTTACTCTCATTCTCATAAAACCAAATTGTTTATTTGAAATTATTTTGTGCTTGATGATAAAACTATATAGTCCAAGGTATATTGTTTTTTCAAACATTTTTGCAATGTTTGAAATTAGTGATATGGGTCTATAATTACACATACAATTCTTGTCTCCAGATTTATATATTGGTACTACATCCGCTTACTTCAGCAGATTTGGCCATATTGATTGTTGTATACTTAAATTAAATATATACTCTAGAGGTTTTAGTAAATGCTTAGATAAAGTTTTGATTACTGTTGCACTGATATTATCAACTCCACCAGATTTCTTTTTCATTACAATAATTATGTTACCTTTCTACCGTTTTATTTATTTTTTTTTGTGCGCTAATATTGTGATATTTTAATGTAAAGATTGAATTTTGCATTTTTCGGGTTTTTTCAGGGAATTTTTCTCGACTTTTTTGAATTTTAGTCTTCCTGGAATTCTGACGCTGATAATACTTATGATTATAAACGAGGTTTTTTTGTGGTTAAACTTGGAAGGTAGCATCATATATCATGTATACAACATTTATAATGGATTAACATCAGGATCATCCTGATACCTAGACATCGTCTACTGGAAGCAAACATTTTATTTTTGTACAATTGTTGTATGTTAAGTGCGTTGTATCGTAGACCATGTCTCGCCATCCGAAAGTGGATTTTGATATCTGGACATGGTCTTCTAGAAGTAAAAATTTTCTTTTGGTACGTTTGTTGTATATAAGTGCATTGTATCATAGACCACGTCTCACCATCCGAGAGGTGATTTTGATACCTGGACATGGTCTACTGCAAGTGAACATTTTATTTTTTATTTCCTCTGTGTGCGTGCGTGTGCGTGTGCGTGCGTGTGTGTGTCCGTGTGTGTGAGCATGTAGACCTAGAAAAAAAATTAAATTTTAATCCGAGTGTATGTAAGTAAAAAAATTAGATTTTAATCCGAGTTTATTAGCTTATCAATAATACACTTTTCGTTTAAAAGGGTTAAAACTGTCATTCTTTTGATATAACAATGAGTAAATAAATATAATTACCTAAATTTTTACTAAACTAAATTTAATTGTCAATCTATTAAAATATAATTAGTGTTAAATATAAATTTAATAGTTTTAATACTCAAGTATAATAAATTATATCAAATATGCGATCCCTATATAACAAAGTCATGACCGGATGAACCCAATAAACTTAAACGCACTTAAAGATGACTTTCTCTGGATAAACAGACCTCTTTAAGAAATTCTGATACAAATCATTTAAGATGGCTTATAGGTTGCGGAGTGTCCAGCCAAAAGGTATCTTTATGCATTTGCAAAGATATCTTTCAAAAATTATAAATGTAATCTTGAAGCCATAGTTAAGATCATTTTAAGAGTTTTGCGACTCCATAAAGATACCTTTCGACTGGACACTCCGCAACCTATAAATCATATTAAGGGGACAAACCACTTTTAAATTTCGAAAAAATCGATTTTTTTTTATTGCTTATTTTGACAGGAAATGTTCCGTAGAATAAGCTCCTGAAACCCGTTTATTATAAAAAAAATTTCCCGCAAAGTTATAAGCAAAATAGTAAAACAAAATTTTTATCGTTTTTCGTAAAATTGCGTATTTTTCATTTTTTGTCTAATACGACTAATAATTTTTATTTTTAGTTTTATAAATTCAATCTGAATAAAATTTTCATTGTAAATGTTGAAAATACTATTTTTTTACCGTAGTATATATGTATATTATGCTCCGCGTACACGTTTTACTTAATAAATTTGAGCGTACTGATAAGATTTTTTTGCGTTATTTTCGATATAAATTTCTAGTTTTGCTTCTTATATAAGGCTCCGATTAAAAAGTAGGGACATTTATTTGAATTCAAATATCGCGCGCCTGCGCGCCACCTGTGGGTAGGTTAGAATCGCATGTATCGGTGAAGGACAGAGAGCGACTGTTCTGCTGTTCTGCTAGCAGACAGCAAATATTTCAAAACACAGCTGATATAGTCCTGGGATGTGTTTTACACTGACTAAACACAGCTGATGTTTTAATACATAAAAAAGCTGATATTTTTCAAAAGTGTGTTTAAATTAATCTAAGTAGTGTTTATAGTGTTTTGGGGGTTATAGCTTATAGCTTATAACCCTAAAAAGTAAAAATAGGTGAAGTGTTAGTCTAAAAGCAGAGCAGTGAATTTATTTAAAAAAGTGTGAAGTTTAGTGATTTGAAAAATATGTGTAATAATCGAGATGCCAACGGAAGGTTTGCGAGTACCGATCAAGACAAGAAGTACGTAAGAGGCCAAGAAGATTTCTAGGACTAACGAGTGAGGATGAACCTGCCAACAAGTCAAGACCTTCAAGATCAGCAAGGAAGATACAAACTCCAGCAGCGGAAAGAACCTCTGAGGTCAGGAATAGATTGATTGATATCAACATTCTATTTCCTGCTCTCGAGGAATTTTTGATTTGCAAACAATGCCATAGTCAAGTTAAACTTGGCGAATAAAGATTGAGGATAAGGATTCAAGTTTAAGTTGCATGCATTAAGCGTGGCCAGCTGGCAGCTATCAACTTATGAAGAAAAGTTGGCGTCAAGAACCATGCTTATGGAAGAACAACAGAAGAGCAGTGGTTCCTTGTTGGGCGCTTGGACTTGGACACGCATGACTCAGTGTGCATGTGAAGCAATTCGTGCAAAATTTAGTGAAGTGTGTGGCAAAGTTGCCAAGGACACCATGAAGACTGCAGTGAGAGAAGAAAAAGCTGCTACGGAGACTGGAGCACCCGGATCGAACATTTGGAGGTTAGACTGGTAATTTTCCACCAGTTTCAACTTGGAGGTTCAATACAGTAACCAAGAAAAAAGATAAGTATAAAGTGTTATGATTATCAAGGATAAAATATCCTTTTTATCAAATTTTTATAAAATTCATAAAATGCCTTTTTTTGTTTGCAGGTAAGAAAAGCCGTATAGAACCAAGAGGTATTAGTGAATATACCTCATAATTGCTGAGAATCAAGGTCTATGTGTGTGGAACATAGAAAACTTGACCCCAAAGGATTTGGTAAGCACTAATTTAAATTACACTTTCAACAATTTTTATAAACTTTAAACTTGATTTTCTCTAAATGTTGTTTTTACTGATTTCAGCTCACTGTCCGTAAGATTCCAAGTGAACGGATGGATCTTTTGGGTTGAAACTCAAGGAGGATACTTTGTGCACCTGTAGTTCTGGTATGAATGCAGGGATTTTAATTTGAATGTTAAGAAATTGTTTTACACACAAATAGGTGCTAAAATAAGCGAAAAAAATAAAAAAAGTAAGTTTTTTCATCGCCAAATCATTTCTAAACATTCAAATCAAAATCCCTGCATTCATACCAAAACTACAAGTGTACAAAGTATCCTCCTTGAGTTTCAGCCCAAAAGATCCATCCGTTCACTTGGAATCTTACGGACAGTGAAAAAGTTCACAAATTCTTGCACCGAGTGCCACAATGGGCCAGCAGGAATAATGAAGGTTTCAGCATGATAAAATTGAAGGTATTTAGTGTAAATATAACATAAAAAAATTTTAAATAATATTATTAAAATTTATGAATTTTTCTTTGTGTTCTTTTTTTTCAGGGTTTAAAGGTGGTTTGTCCCCTTAAACGATTCTCTTTAGAATTTCTTGGAAGCATCCGTTTACCTAGAGAAAGTTATCTTTAAGTGCTCTTTTAGAATACTTGTTCGTTTATTGGGTTATTTATTTAATTTACATACACTTTATAATTATTTACGCACTTGCAATGCCGAAACCTAATAAATGCATCGCCGCTAAACGCATACGCCTTCATTTATGAACACGTATTATTTTATAATATATAATTATAAATTGTACCATTTTATATACCAACTACCATATAATACTGGCAGACTTTTAGAGATCTGAATACTTATTTTTCTTGAGAGCTCTTTAAGAATTTCTAAAAGACATCAAAAAGAAGCCTTTTAAACAACTCACTGAAATTTGGAATAGCTTATTACCTATCTTTCGGAAGACTAGTTTAAGATTTTCTAAAAGTCTTCAAATTAATAGGTTTTAGGTCATAGAAAATGGTCAACAAACTTTTTAGATATCTTATTAATTACCTTTTTTAAGAGTTCTTTTAAAATTTCTTAAACTAGTCGACTTGACGACTTTTTCAGAGATAAGTATTGATGAACTAAAATAGTATTCATTAAAGATCACTTTCAGACATCTTTTTGACATATCGTTTAATACTTTTTCGTAGAAAAAAGTTTCAGAAATATCTTATATGATAGCGCTTCAGATTGCTATGAAGTGATGATATTAGATATCTTTTAGATAAGTTGTGTATGACAAAATTTGAAATACATTCATAGTTTTCTAAAAGTTGTCTAGTTGACGTCTTTTTTTCCGCCATGTTTGTTGTCTAAGAGTCGTCAAAGTTGTTGTAAAAAATGATGGCTTAAAGAGCGCCTAAGCAAGATGACTGTAAGAGTCTCATTAAAAGCTGTCAAAAAGCTGTCTGCTAATATAGCTAAAATTTTTATACAAAATCTCTTCTGAAAGTGTACAGAAAGATATCTTCGGGTAAAAAAAGTGACTATTGTGGAGGTGCAGCCAGGAAGTTAGCTGCAAAGTCATCCAAAAGTTGTCGACAAGTTATTAATTAGATATCCGGGTTAATTTTAGCCTCCACATTAAATGTTTCCCATAAAAGTTGTCTATTAAGTCGTCTGAAAGTTATCAATTTGATAACTTCAATAGAGCTGCTAAATTATTTACAAACATGATGTCTTAAAGAGCGCTTATGAAAGTCAACTTTCTTGACGTCTTCAAAGTTATCTGCTCAGTCTTCATAAAGCTATCAAATCGATGACTTTAATAACCTCACTTCACCAGTACTAGAAAACGATTATATCTTTAAGAACATATGAGGAAGATAACTTTAGAATGAGATCAAAAAGCGTTCTACTAGTGCACATAAATAAAATTGCAATGTCACTTAATTAATAAGATCTTAATATAATAATCTTAATATCAGAATATCCACGCGGGAAAGCATGACACCCCGTAAGTAGTGCGTCCCCCGGGTGGCGGATGGGGGAGTGCTTGCCGAGGCACATACCTCGGAGGGTAGAGCAGAAATAAAATATGCTCCGTGGACCAAATCAGGCCGCCGCGTTTGACTTACGGTGCGACCCGTGGGCTGCCAAAAGAAGATCCTGAATGGAGAGGCGATCTAACGGTCTCTCTAAGACCTACGGTTGCGTGCCGAAGTGACCCGAACCATCTTTGGCTCCCGCTGACAGTAAGATGGGAGGCCGGTTACCTAGCTAGTTTCGGTCAACTGGCTCGAGCGAGTGCGTGTTATTGTGTGACATCCGCCGGAAACTCTCCAGCGAGCCGGGCACCTGTGTTCGGGGTGGGAGGCTCGAGAGAGTATAGGTGCGCTAGTGCGATAGCGCGTGCTATACCCTGACATGTAGTACCCAGTCTGTCATCGCCTACAGTCATGTGTTGGGGCCATGTCAGCTGCCCCCATAGACGGGGGATCCAGGGGACCGGACACATGCCAGGATGAAGAAAAATGCTTATAATATGGGAACCACAAACAAACTCGGGGAAAACTACAACTGAAAGTTGAAACCTTAAGGGTGCCAACAACACAAGACGGTGGATATCCAATCCACATATCAAGCAGCAGTACCAGTATAGGCATGATGGTGATGGTGGTTGCATTGGTATGACAAGAACGCACAGGTAGGAGAAGAGAGTCAGACCATAAGGGATTGGCTACAAGTCCACGCCAGCCTGCGAGCGACGGGATGTGCGAGAAACTGCCAGGGAAATGACCAAAACCCTGGAAAAGCAAAAGGGCATAAATGTCAAGATCAAAGAAAGCTTACATTTAATAGGATCCATGATGATCGAAGCTTTCACGCTTCTTGACCAGATGGAAGGTGTCGCGAAGAGGCAGTCCCCCAAACAATCTAGTGAGGACAATGCAAATCCTCAAAAAAAACGGTAAATTCGAAGAAAAGGGTACGGGCATCATCTGACGGAGGTGGCGGTACACCCGCCAAAAAATACAAGAAGGATGTAAGTGCTCCATCGACGAGTAGGGACAGCGAGGGGAACGGACAGACAGAAGAAGCGTACGCAGTCTTCCAGACGGCCCTAAACGCAAGCAAGATCTAAAGATAATGGCAAGGATACTTGCACAGAAGTAGGATCGCACATGATCTGCTAACCGAACACGTGAGGGAGCAGAAAGTGGATGTTCTATTGATCAGCGAACAATACATGAACCTAGACCCACACTTTTGAGTGTCAAACGGCGGAAAAAACACAGCCATTTAGGTGTCCGGGCGCGGGTTGGCGAATACGGGTACGGGAGAAGACTACGCAAGGGAAAGGATGGGTCGCATAACATTCTTCAGCGTATATCTATCACCGAACCTAACTGCGGTATTGGAGGACGCTATTAGAGAGGTCCCCGGGGAAATCGTGATCGGGGGCTGCTTCAACGCCAGGGCCACAGAATGGGGCATGCAGACAACGAACCTAAGAGGCAGAGCCATCCTCGAGATAGCAGCCAGGCTGAACTTAATAGTAGCGAACGAGGGTAATACCACTATCTACCGTAGAACAGGCTTTGGAGAATCAATACCGGATGTAACGTTCGCAAGCGAAATGACGATCCGCAATATAAGGGACTTGCACGTCACGGAAGAATATACAGCTAGTGATCACCAGTATATTCTATTCAATATCAACAAAGACCGTCAAACTAGTACAAGGAGAAATCACAGTCGAGCGCCAAGATAGCGCCAACACCCGACGCATGAACCGAGACACTCGCGGTGTTAATTCAAAGCGCGAACCTCCCATCCAACTGGATCCCGCACGAATTAGGCGGACGCGAAAGAGCAGAGACAATAGTAGAGAGAACTACTAATCTGATAACTGAGATCTGCGATGCGACCATGCCCATGGTGTCTATCAGCCACTACAGAAGACCGGTGTACTGATGGATAGATGACATTGCGGAGCTTAGGAAAGAAAATTTCTACTCTAGAAGAAGGGCTTAAAGAGCCTGGAAGCAGAAAAGGCCCGAAGCCGGGGACCTTTCCAGAAGACAGGACGAATCGCGAAAAATTCTCAGAGACGCGATAAAAGAAAGCAAGCACCGCTGCTGGACGAAGATCATCGACGACGTCGAGAAAGATTCATTCGACGATAGATACGTGATTGTTACACGAAAGATTGGCGAAATGAAACGCACGCAACCCATGGAAGCTGAAACAATGGAAAAAGTAATCGATGGTTCCCCACACATTCCATCAGACCCCAGATAGAAGCGTCGGAAATACCGGCAGATAAGATACCTCTCAAGGCGAACTTATAGCTGCAAATTCGTCCCTTAAGAGTGGCAGGGCACCGGGACTGTATGGCATCCCTGCGGAAATGCTCAGGATCGTCGCGTCGCAAACCGAAAAAAGAAGTGGATACGGATACATCCTATAGGCCACTGAGACTTTTCAACTGTTCAACTCGGCATGATGGACCGACATACTTGCTGCCTTAGATTCATTCGGTATGCCGCGATACATTATGTGTCTTACGGAAGATTATCTGAGGGACCAGGTTATCGAGTATGACACGAAAGAAGGGCGCAGAAAAAGGCCTATAACTGCAGGAGTTGCGCAGGGTTCGATCTTGGGGCCAGACTTCTGGGGTATCTTGTACGATGGGCTTCGGAAACTCGAAATGCCGGGGGACGTGATACTCGTTGGATACGCCAACGACGTGACTGCTGTTATAACAGCACGGAATGTGGGCATGGCGTGACTTGAGCGATTGACTTTAGCACTTGATAAGACCGAAATTGTCCTATTGACAGGAAAGCGGATAACGACCATCATACCCATGAAGGTATGCAGCAAGACTATAACGACGAAACCATTAGCCAAGTATCTAAGAATAACTCTAGACACGAAGTTGAACTACGGGGAGTACCTAGATCGCATCTGTAAAAAAGTCACGACTAGAATAGCGCAACTTAGCCGACTCACGGCTAACGTCCGTGGGCCTAGGCCAACAGTTAGGTGGCTATTCATGGCAACCACTAACTCTATCCTGTAATATGGAGCAAAAGTGTGGGCCGACGCTATGACTATGAATAAGTATTTTAAAAAGATTATGGCGGTAGAGCGAAGGGGGGCTTAGAATAGCATGCTCCTACCGGACGGTCGCGGCCGAGGCATCGATAGTAATAGCGGGGTAATTCCCATAGATCGTCTTGCGATTGAACGCAAGCGGATCTACGAGACTGTAGTCGAAACAATGCTTGACAGAAAGCAGAGCTGGGACGAGATTACGGCGTACGTGGAGACATTTCTCCGCGCAAAAAACAATGACGGTTGTTTACATAACTAATTGACGGCTAGCACAGCTTAAGACAGGCTACCCCCCGAAGGAAGGTTACCGGGGGGGTTTTCGCGACCCTATGAGAGATGGAATTTTAGTGAGTATGTCTAGCGTAGCCCCGCCTCAGAAGAGTCTCACACACGGGGAGCCTCGCACGGCTTCTGTCATGGTGCATTAAGCTTTTCTCCAACTCTCGGGATAAACAAAAAAAAAATGGCACAATATATTGAAAAATTAGATAGCTTATCAAAAGAAGCCGTCAACGTCTTACCCCGTTATCATGTAACGGGGTAAGACGTTGACGTGAGAGGAGAAAATCACAAAAGGAGACGCCGGGACCGAGAATCGATCCGGCGCTCCCGAGATCTCTAGGCGCGCGCTCTGTCCGTCGAGCCAATGCCGCCTTACTTTGTCATTCTCTATCCTGCCTTGATTACCGGCGTGGCGAGGGACGTTGTTCCTCGTTACAACCCCCCGCTAGAGTCGGATTATCGTCCCGATTTCGACTCTACCAATCCATCCGCAGGATCGCCGGTAATGCAGGAACTTTTTTCTTCGCCGACTAGCTCTTCGACGATGTCTCCAACCTCGTACATCCCCGCACCTTTCGCACTCGTCTTCTTGACCACATGTCATAATCCGCAGTGCCCTGGGCTGCCGCCGCAGCAGCTGATCTGCTCGATCCCTCTTCCTGCCTAGGAGAGTCAGGTTCGTAGGTGGGGGTTTCTTCCTCGGCTTCTCCTCCTCCGCGGAATTCCAGGAGAATCGTGGAAATCTTCCTTATCCACGCCTGTGGGTAATTCAGTTGGGCGCCATGTAACGGGGTGAGACGTTAACGTGAGAGGAGAAAATCACAAAAGGAGACGCCGGGACCGAGAATCGATCCGGTGCTCCCGAGATCTCTAGGCGCGCGCTCTGTCCGTCGAGCCAATGCCGCCTTACTTCGTCACTCTCTATCCTGTCTTGATTACCGGCATGGCGAGGGACGTTGTTCCTCGTTACAACTTATTTAATATTGTTCAAATAGTCAGGATAAATAATTTATGGTTAATACAATTATTATAAAGAAGTAAATGTTAAAGATAACATAATTCAGTAAAGTTTATTCAATTAATAAATCTGTTAAAATTCTTAATAAATTCTACCATTAAAGCCACATATTTCTATCAAAATTAAATTGTAATTATTTTGGTTATTAATTTTTATAATATATTATCTATTGTAGATGTTATATTAGCGCTACCAAAAATAAAATAAGTCGCTGCTATTGTTATATTTTAATTTATTAATTATTAGAATTATTTAAAATTATTTACTTATTGAAGCAACTTATTATTTATTGTTGAATAAATGTGATGTACCCGGTAAAAAGAGGTATTGTAGAGTTACTATTTTCAGAGCAGGAAATTATGGAACAGATTTCGAAAGTTGTAAAATTACTAAACAAAATTGAAATTTTACTATTTTGAAATGAATATTTTACTACATTTGTAGTAAATTTACAGTTTTTCAGTAGTTTATTTAAGAATTATACATCATAGTTCTCATTAATAAATTCGAAATTTAAAATTTATATTATACACATGGTTTATTTTTAAAGTTTTATATACATATTCTATACCATGAATTTGAAAATATAACTAAAAGAGCGCTTCTACATTTGAGATTTAGAATTGCAGCCTTTATTTTAATTGAAAATATAGTTTAGTACTGTAATTTAATAATATTTAAATAACTTAATTATTTACTTTATTCAATATATAAATTATAATGCGCAAGCGCTACCAACGGCAATGAAATTGGTTGCTGCTTTTTTTTTCTTTGATGCTTACTATATGAAATTTTTATAATGAAATACTTATATTTTGTTATTTAGAAAATTTCTATTTTTGAGATTTTCTACCAAAAACTAGATAAAAAGAAAACTATAAATAATTATTTTTTATGTATAAATTTTAAACAGAGTCTACTGGATCAGTTTAGAACATTTACTATACTTTATCAATAAGAACTTTAATAATTATTGTAAATATTATTATTGCATATTTTTATAATTACTAAATTTTTTTAGTCTTTGATAATTTTTTTGGGTTATTTATTCTAAGGAATAATCTATTACTTTACCTTGCTTGCATGTAGCAATTGTTTTGATTAATATATTTAATTAGTTCATATTTGAGATTTTCATTCTTAAGATTATTAATTATGATTTTCCATAAAAAAGAAACTTAACTAATGTAAAAAGGTTAGGCGCGTTTAATGTTTTGCGTATCATCATGCATGTCAATAATTTTGTTTACAGTGAAATTATAGATTGAAAAACAACTGAGATCATGTAACGCCTTGTACAAGCTCCATTTAAAAAATTATACAGGATAAAAAACTAAGATTTTTTTTTAATACATTTTTAGATTTTACGCGAGTATCGCGCTCCCCCACTTTCAGCTAGACCCGCGCTACAGCTGACAGCGCA
>QLSS01000313.1:194-13526 GCA_024372645.1 Trichomalopsis sarcophagae | reverse complement strand
ACGGGGAGACAAACTCGACGCATAGTAAATTTTAGTATACGGTATAGTAAAATTTCATGTTATCAAATTTTACTATACTACATATTAAATTTCACTTTGACCATATATTAAATTTTACCATACCTCATATTAAATTTTACTTTGACCATATATTAAATTTTATTATACTAGAAAACTCTCTAAAAAATTATTAAATTGAATTATAATGCTTGTTGACACTTCATATTTTTGTTCTTTTTTTATACTGAGTAACGGAATAATTATTTATGTGATCGAAACAACTTTTTCGTAAGTTTTTAAACGCATTTTCGGAGTTAATTACATTAAACCTAATTTACGCAGATCGCACGCTAATTATACATATATCGCTATGTAACAATGCATTATTGCTATCGCAGAACTATTTGAATTTTATAGTTTCGAATTCTGTTATATAGTAATTGCACAGTGACCCAATAAACACTGAAAAGATAGGGACATCTGTAGGATATCATTTTACCGATATCTTTTCTGCGTCATCTCATGGATATCTTCAAGTTGTTCTAAATAAAGTTATTGCGCCTCAATTTAGAAGGTTATCGTCAAGTTACCTTTAATAGTGTTGTCTTCTGTATAACTATAATATGTTAAAAAATAGATGTCTGAAAATTTTTAATCAAACACTATCAATCATTTGATGTCCAATGGTTATCGTTAATTACGATATCGATTAGGTGCCACAGGAAGTTTGCAATAAGATATCGAAAACTTGAGAGATGTGATAAAATCATAATGAGAACGTTTGCGACCGGCGATCCCTTTTTTGTGAGTATATATCTTTCAATAAACTATTAATATAATAATAAATTATTCGTTTTTCATATAAAAATTTAAGAGATACACATACTAGTTATAATTATTTGATTTCTTATAATTTAACTATGGTAAAAAGACTTAAAAGGATTTCTAACCTCTCTAAGAGGCAACGCCAAAGAAATGTATCAAAAATGTTGAAAAATAGTATTGATAAATTGATCCGTAGCAATAATAATCGAGAGAAAAATGTTCTAATAGATGTAGCAAATGTAAACAATATTAATAATGATTGTCCCAATACTAGGAGTGCCGTAGAGATACATAACAATGATAACTATGTAGTAGATATTTTGGGTAGTAAACAAAATGATCAACTTGTTATATATAATAATGATGTTATTGATAATGTAAATGTAAATCAAGTCATCAACCCTAATTCATTTTCTATCCCTGAATTATTGTCACCATCAAATAATGTCAAAAGCAAGTCTGAGCAATTAGTGGACTTTTTACGTTCATGGGGTAATATGTGTTATGTTCGTAAATATGCTATCACAATTCTTTTAAAAGGGTTGAAGAAAATTCTTGATATAAAAGAACTTCCAAGCGATGCACGTACGCTGTTGAAAACACCTAGATCCATCGAAATTATTGAATTGGCTTCAGGAGTTTATTCTCATTATGGGTTAGAAAAAGCTTTGCACAATCAATTGGAATCTATAGATTTAAATGAAATTGATGGCAATAAAATTTTTGTACAATTTAGTATTGATGGGTTGCCTTTATCTAAAAGTAGTGATACTCAGCTGTGGCCTATTTTAGGGAAAATAGTAGGTGTTGAAAATAGTAATGTTTTCGTTGTATCTGCTTGGTATGGTTCTGGAAAACCATCAAGCGCCAATGAATATTTGGAACCTTTTATTCATGAATATTTGGACTTAAACAGTAATGGTTTCGTTCACAGAAATATTACTTATCTAGTGTACTTTCATAGTCTTGTAGCAGATACAGTTGCTAGAAACTTTGTATGCTGTTTTCCAGCGCATAATAGTAGATGTGGTAGGTGTATCCAAACAGGAGAGACGATAAATCATCGAAGAGTTTTTCTCGAAATGGATTCAACCCTTAGAAATGATATAAACTATCGATTCAATTTGCCTATCCAATATCAGAATGTAATATCACCATTAGAGGGTGTTGAGGATATAAGTATAACTAAGCAAGTTCCACTCGACCCTATGCATTTATTTTCAGGTGTTATGCTAAAATTAGGTTTAATTTATTATAACCAATATGGACAGGGAATAGATGCTTCAGTTAGACAGGGTCAGTTGAATAGAACATATGTTCAATTCAATGAGTGGATACCTGATGAATTTGTAAGGGGTACTCGCACTTTGGATCAGATTGATAAATTTAAATGCACAGAATTACGACTCCTTTTAATGTACATGGGACCGGTAATTTTTGTAAACTATATTACTGATGAGCAAATGCAAAATTTTAATGCTTTAAATTGTGCAGTTAGAATATTAAGTGATCCAAGTGAGTGTATTAAAAATAATTCTTGCGCAAAGAATCTAATGATTTATTTTGTTCAAACAATGATTGAATTATATGGTAAAGATTCCGTGATTTATAATGTTCATAATACAATACACATATGTGATGATGTTTTGAATTTTGGAGCTCTTGATTCGTTTAGTGCCTACCCGTATGAAAATCATCTGCGAACATTGAAAAGAATGGTTGTAAAAGGCTCTTATGCATTAAGTCAAATAATGAATAAGATAAATGAAAGGTCATTCATTTCTTCTGCTACTGTTGATGCTAACAAATTAGGTAAAGATAAATTCAGACTCGTAGGATGTTCAAAAATTGTATTCAAAAATTTTATTTTAAGTTGTCAAATTCCTAATAACTGTTGCCTTATGGAGGATAAAAGTATTGTAGTGATCGAAAAAATTTATCATCGTAATAGTGAACCTGTTGTTTTAGGACGTAAATATTTAGATTGTCATTCTTTGGATAATTATCCTATAGACTCTAGGCTCATTGGTATAAATAAATCCAACCGATTATCAGATCTTCAGGAATGGACAGTGAATGAAATAAAAAAAAAATATTTAAGAATTTCTGCACATAATTATTATTATCTTTTTCCATTAATCCATACTTTTGTTTAAATTAACATTTACTTTTTGAAGAAATTAAACATAAAATTTACAAAGTTACAAATTTAATTACATTTATAAAATAAATAATTCTGATTATTGAAAAAATACTGCATATTTTATCCATTATCTTTAAGGTACTACCACACTGCAATAGCGAGCACCCAACCTACAATGTACAATTCACCTGGAGCACAGAATCAGTTTCATCAGAGTCAGAGGTTGCGGACAAGAGGTTCTGGACGGGCTATGACATTCGTGGTGCCTGCAGGAAACCAGAACTCAGGGAAAGGGCGTAGTCAATTAATGCCATCAATGATGCAGCCGCATCGTGGAGCCACATTTACAGCGAATCTCCCTGGACACATGATGCCTGCAGAGTTTGAACAAGTTGCACAAAGAGGTTATAGTTGTCTGTCCACACCGTTGTCATCTACATCAGAAGGTTTACCAAAAAACAGTACTAGTAGGACTAACGTAAAACGTAAGTTACACTTTTAGAATTTTCACGCATTTTAAGACATTGTATGTTTGAAATTATTCCATGCTTATGTTGTTGATGATTTGTAGGTAAATCAATGGAGAAAGATGGGAAATACCATGTAAATACTGCAGCCAAAATGCCTAAATTCACAGGAAATTTTGAAACCAGCACTGAGCAATTTCATGAATCTGCAAATTCTAAAACACCTGTTTCATTTCATCACAGTAAGAACTAAAAAATTTATTTTATCATATTTGAAATGCTCGTGTAATTTTTATAAATTTGTAACCTCAAAATAGTTAAGGATGAAATTTTACAATTTTAGTTCTATTTGCACATTTCATTTACCATTGTGTATAATCATTATTGTGCAGTATTAAAA
Organism: Trichomalopsis sarcophagae; assembly: GCA_024372645.1. Lineage (NCBI taxonomy): Eukaryota > Metazoa > Arthropoda > Insecta > Hymenoptera > Pteromalidae > Trichomalopsis > Trichomalopsis sarcophagae. The sequence continues at coordinate 9,691 of QLSS01000313.1, read as the reverse complement.
ATAACGCTTGATTTACAGATTCGCTTGTTTTGAAACCAGTTAATTCTGAAATGCTAAAATCTCTCCAAAGATCTATACCGACAGCAACGAAGCCTGCTCTAACAAAAACTGCTTGTGGTGGACTTCCAGAAGGTAATTTCTTAAATCTTAAATAAAAAATTCATTACTTGAGTTAAATTGGTCAGCATTATTACAATTGACATTTTTTTGAAGGCCACAAGGAAAATAATGTTCCATCGCATGAATTACCTGGAGGAACAACTGTTAATCCAACAGATGCAATGATGACACCATCTCCGTTGACACAGCAAACTTTTGTAAAAACTGCTTGTGGTGGACTTCCAGAACGTAATCCTTTTTAAAAATTAATTACTTAAGATAAATTATACTCAGTATTATTACAACTGACATTTTTTTTTGAAGGCCGTAAAAAAAATAATGTTCCATCGCATGAATTACCTGGAGGAACAACTGGTGATCTCAGGGATGAAATGAAGACACCATCTCCGTTACCACCAGATTTTTTCGCCCAGTCATTTAGTCCGTCAAATAATTCTACTGGTTCTCAAATTGAAGAAAACGTGGATACTGAATTGGATGACACTGAAACTATTATACAAGAAGGAGCTAACGTGGACGAAAACGGAGTTGGGATACTACAGCATGCCCTAAATCAAAGTTTTTTGTATGCAGGACAATATGCTGCACCTGAAGAAACGGGTAATGAAGAAGATTTGGCCATTGATCCACAATTATTGCATCGTACAGAAAATAATGAATCTGAAAATGACAACGAAGGCAACCATGCTGCTGGTGTACGAATGCAAGACAGAGAAATCAATGAAAATGATGATAATAATAGAAATGCAGCTCAGGTAGCTGTAAATCAAAACCAAACAAATATGTGTGCGCCTGTAAATCAAAATCGAAGAAATTCAATTGCTTATTTGCAAGAAGAAAACCACCATCCAGATAAGTGCTGTAGTAAGTATTGCTTTATAAATTTTACTTAAATGGAAGTTATATACTTAAATAACCATTTCAATTTTGTTTTTATTATAGTTGGATGCAAAAATACATGTATACATATTTTAAAATCTTTGGTAGAATTAAAAGAAGCAATACAGAACAATCCTAATATGGCAATAATTCCTGCACCAACATTTGATCTCTTACCAAGATTACCATTCGAAAACGTAGAAGATTTGGATGACTTTGATGAAAGGTTGGGAGATCCTAGAGAAGCTGATATGGCTGATCAATTTGTGAGAAAATATACAATACAATACATACTAAAAAATATACAATTAAACTAATATTTGGTTCAATATTGAAATTTAACATTTTACTTTTAGGAAAAATTATTAGCTTCAAAAGGAGGAAACACTCTTTCAAAAATCGTGAGTAAAGCCATGTCTGCTTTTATAACAGACGAGCTGTGCAAAAAAATAACATGGACTGGAGTAAAAGATACTTTAAAAGCTGAAATTATGAATTTTCCTTCTATAGTGATAAGTGAGTAACATGAAAACATTCTGCCATGTACGTCTAATGCATTCATAAATACATTTCTACTTAAAAATTTTCAGAAGTTGTACGAAAACAATTTGCTTGTAAAGATTCAGAAGCTGAAGAGCAAATTAAAGATTGGCTGCGGCGTCCATCTGACCGTATTGCACAAGCAGCGAAAACTCAACGTAATAAAATGATGCGGCAGGAACGTAGACTACAAAGACGTGGAAATCGTCAAAATGAAAACTAAAATGTCAGACTGAGATTTTAAATTATAACTATATTTAACATTATTTTGAAAGTATTGTGTTTAGTTCTGAGTTTAAATTTGTTTTGAATCGTAAAAGTGCTATAATAGATTAGTACAAAAATTTTATTATTTTTAAACTTATACACGTAGATTTCATATAAGTTTGTTTTTCAGTTGATATAAATATAGCTAAACTTTTAGTACTGAGAAAAATGTGCGTACTATATAGATTGTAACGTTAAATAATATAATACAAACGTGATATTAGATGTAAACAGTCAAACTTTATAGTCGATCAAAACCAAAAAATATTACATACATCTATATATTATCAGCTTGGATAAGATGTACACAAATTTTGATATAAGTTTTTAGAGTTAATGTAAGAAATTTTGTACATTTTATACTAATTTATTTATATTAAATAAAGGTAAAAATTCCTTGACAAATTTAATTTTGTCATTATTCTTGGAAAAAATTGCTGTAATAACAAGAATAATGATCTCACTTAATGTATGTAAAGTATAATTGTAAACATATGATTATAAAAAATTCTTGTTATTACTGCAATTTTTTCTTATCCTGTCTTTTTTTAAAGAAATAAATATATAAATAAACAACCTAAACAAGATATCTTACAGAGAGTAAAATAAAGTTGACGCACAGATAACATACAGATATCGTTTGATTTAAATAAAAATGAATGATAGCATAGTTCGAGTCATCTTGACGTTATTTGTTAGTAATAATTTGTAATGTCGGAAGGATATCTTTAACCAGGACATTTGTCGTCCACACGATGTCTGTAAACCATCATTCTGTAGGCATTTACAGATATCTGCTAATTCTTAATGATATCTACAAGATACCGACCAGATAACTTTGTGCTTACTGGGGATTCCACCACTCGCGAGTTGACAATAACGAGACGCCACCTATATTGACAGATACGAACGAAAGATAATCGAAATTCAAATGGAAGGATTTATAGGAATAATACAATACAGAATAAGTATTTACTAATAGATTTTTTATTCATGGTGGGTTATAAATAAATTATTTAATAACTTTAGTTTTTAATGGCTTTATTATTTAAAAACAAAAAAATATTATATCCATGTTTTACGTCTGATAACATGGTCATATGAGATATTATGCAACTGTGAATATCTTCTTCTAATAATATATTATATGTGAAACTATCGATGTCATAGATTTTATAAGCTTGCAGATGCTGATTATAATAACAATCATCTAATTTTTGGGTTACACGATTGGTCATTTTCTTCGCGTCCGTAACTAATTAGGGCGGTCATTAGCATTTAGCACGGAGCCGGTCATCATTCTATATATAATGTTTACTATACTACATAGCAATTTTTGATGCGACTATATATCATAAACTCATGAATATATAGCAAATTTTCGTATAAACATATTAAATTTGCTCATAAGTCGAGTTTGTCTCCTGATTACTAGAAAATATAGTAATATTTAATTATACATTTCTCTCCGTGTAGTCCCTGCTCTTGAGCAATTTATGCCTTGAGCCGGTAAACAACTTAGAATATTTTCAAATATTTCTATACTTATAAAATTTCAAGATAGGCAACGATATCGCATCATAACGCGTATCCGTCCTATACTTATAAAATGTTTGACTCTTGTTATAACTAACTGAGAACAATTTCATTACCGAATATTTACTTATAAAAGTTTCAAACACGAGCTATCAGATAACGCAAGCTTAAGCGTATCTGTATATCTATATATTTTTGTAAGAATCAAAACGTATTTACTTATTTGATTTATGTAATATATAGGATATATGCAATATTTATGCAATATTCTATAATATATTTATTTGAATATATTTACTTTTGGTTATAAAACACAAAAATCTTTTTATTTGCAATGAATCCTCACTACCTGGTATCCCGGAACTGAACTACTATAGTTAAAAATCATTATAAAAAATAATAAATTAAACTTATTTTGAATCTGTCGTCAAAATTACGACACAGATTAAGTAAATGTTCACTGCTTTTCTATAATAAGATTAATATATCTTACACTCCAGGACCGAGAATAGTCGTGACCGTTTCAATCAATCAAAGAAAGCAATTTTATTTACAATGAAGATTCTAACCATATTATTTTATTATTCATAATACAGCAAACAAAAGATCATTGTGTTTGATTGAGGGTTGAATCAAACGATTGCTAATTCAAACTCAAATAATATATTTAATAATTAAAAACAACTCACAAGATACTATGTGACTTGTATAGCCCGTTTTATTTTATCCATGGGTGAACAACTACAATTTTATTTTTATACGTTACAACTTGATACCAAATTTATTAATGTTTCTTACTTCTTACAAAGACTTTGAAATTGCTAAATAATACATATTTCCCAAAATGAATAAAATTTTCATGACTCTGAAATTTCTTTATATTTATTTACAGAAGGAAAATATGTTTTATATTAAATACAATTTTGTTCAATTACAATTAGTAATCGTACTTACACTGGATAAATAAATAATCTATATTATATATGTATCATCAGATAAAAATAGGAGAGGGTAAAAATTTTGAAAAATAAATATTGAAAGGCAAAAATTACGAATTGAATTATAACGAAAGGTAAAATTTTAAGTCCCAGAATATTAGAAAGGTATAATTTTGAAAACTTAAATTTGGAAATTCCTAAAAATATCACCTTTCGCAATATTTCAATTCAACATTTTTGTTTTATAAATTTTTCCATTTTAAAATCTCATTTTATAAATTTCGAATTACTAATCTTTACCTTTTCTAATTCTTATTTTTCAAAATTTTCACCCTTACGTGATAAAAATAATGATTTTAAAAGTTTGTGTACACCAATGAAATATACAAAATATAGTACTTACAAATTAGACAACATCACCATGGATACAATGAAACGGGCATGGCAAGTTACGTAGTATCTTGAGAGTTGTTTGTAATCGATCAATATATTACTTAAGTATAAATTACCAATCATTCGACTCACCCCTTAATTAAACATAATGATTTTTTGTTTTCCGTATTATAAAAAAAATAATATGATTGTAAACTTGACTTTTTTTAATTGATCTCAGTTGTTTTTAGGCACGACCGCGACACGGAAGTGCCTTATAGTTTTGCCATCGAATAATGTGTGAGATGCGATATCTCACGCAATTTTCGACCGATCGGGCTGACATTTTAGGTGGTTTCCTCTTGCCCAAACCTAAAAACTAATTTTCTTTTATCTGAATAGTTCACGTTTTTTTAAAATGTGGGCACAATTTGTTCAATTTTTGCATGTTTTTTAAATAAAAATTTTGGCGTTACACGATTATCTCTAAGAGACTTTTATCAATCGGGCTAAAAATTTGTGTGCGAACTTTCGCCATTTTGTTTTCAACGGTGTTCCTCGTCCAGCAACAAACCAGCAACAACCTCGAGTGTCGGAAGCCCTTTTACAGCCCGACCTCGAGCTCCTCCTCGGAACGCACTCGCACGTCGGAGCCCCTTTACAGCCCGTCGCCGAGCTCCAAGGACAATCAACTGGTAAGCGGAGACTCCGGCCGTTTAGCTCGAAACGAAGCGTCTCGCGGTGCCTGGCCAGCACCAGAAACGCCCTACAAGCTGCAGCAACACCTAGCAACACCCAGCAACAGTCAGCAACAGTCAGCAACAACCAGCAACGAGCAGCAACATCAGTAACGGCCTCGAGAGTCACCGCAACCTGGAAAAAAAAGACAAGAAAACTCATTTTCGGAACTCGCCCATCGGAGCAACGAAGTTCCGTGCATCTCTCTCTCTCCAACACCAGCTGAACGTCCCGTGCCGTAGCCCCCCTACAGCTAGCCGCCGAGACCGCGCTAGCAGCTACGCAGTGCAACCAGTAACCGAACCTCCCGTGCCGCAGCCCCTCTACAGCCAGCCGCCGGGACCTCGGAAGCAGCTACGCAGCCTGGCCCAACATCAAAAGGACGACGAAGACCTGCCGCACATCTTGGCCTCTTCGCTGCCAGCGCTCGCCCTGCACACACTTGACATCGGCGACGCGACGCTCCACTGCGCTGTAGACGGCAACCATGTCCGGCTATACGTGCCTCGGAAGCTCAGAAGGACCGCGTTCGACATCAAGTCTACCGGCATAATCGCTCGGCCCTGGGGGACTTCACAACACCAGACGCGCGCATCAACCATATTCATCTCGACCTCATCAAGCTCCGGTCTGCAATATTGCCCCACTATCGTGGACCGCTTCTCCAGATAGCCCGAAGCCATTCCCATCCCGGACCAGCAGGCAAACACCACCGCCAGGGCATTCTTCGACCGGGGCACGCAATTCGAGGCAGGACTCTTCACGGCCCTGGCCAGCATCATCGGAGCCAACCAAGTTCAGACGATACTATACCACCCGTAGTCGAATGGCATGGTCGAGTGCATGCATCGAACACTAAAAGCTGCCCTGATGTGCTGTGCGCCAACGTCCTGGCCGATCGCCCTCCCAGCAGTGCTGCTGGGACTGAGGACCGCATACAAAGAGGATCTACAGGCCTCGCCAGCGGAGATGCTGTACGGTACGACTCTACGGATTCCTGGGGACTTCTTCGTGCCATCCAGCCACCCGGAAGTCAACGCTCCCGCTTTTGCCGTCGAGCTAAGAGGGCTGATGCAGAGACTACATGCCGTCCCTGATTCCAGGCACTCCGCACCCCTCGCTCCCTTTTTCCATCCTGACCTCCGCAGCTGTTCTCACGTTTTTAGGCGGGTCGACACGGTGAGAGCTACGCTACAGCCGCCGTACACAGGGCCACATACGGCTTTCTTCGAGACGGCTGACCTGACGTCACCGACGAGAACCGTCCACCCGCAACCTCCGCCCGCCTCGCAGCCACTCCAGGTTATATTATGTTATTATTTTTATTATTGTATTATTATGTTACATTATTTTATTGAAATGTATGATAATAAGCAATACAGCAAACTCGCGGGTAAGGGTAAAAATTTTGAAAAATAAAAATTAGAGAGAGTAAAGATTAGAAATTCAAAATTTATAAACTGAGATTTTTAAATGAAAAAACTTATAAAGCAAAAATGTTGAATTGAAATATTCCGAAAGGTGATATCTGTAGTTAAAATATTGCAAAAGTGATATTTTAAAAAATTTCCAAATTTAGGTTTTCAAAATTATACCTTTCTAATATTCTGGGACTTAAAATTTTACTTTTCGTTATAATTTAATTCGTAGTTTTTGCCTTCCAAATATTTATTTTTCAAAATTTTTACCCTCACTTCAAACTCGCCTAACCCTTTTACTTTGCTTAAAAGTTTTTTTTTTCTAGAGATTTAATATACTGCTAATTCCCCTACTATGAATCATTGATCCGTTGACCAAGGATGAATCACTAGAATAATAAGAAATTATTAAGTGAGATTTAATTTACTTTTATTATGAAACTTTCAAAATTATGCATAATATGGTTTGATCCAGGAAAAAATCTATGTATGTATAGAGATCAAGTTTTTTTTTCAACGAAGGCGAGTCTGAGAAGCAGACGAAGCCGCGGGGCCCGTGACACTATTTACTTCTATATTGGTGTTCGGATTTTTCGTGATACAGAAAAAAATCTTTATCCTTATTTTTCATGAGTTTTGTTTGGCTTATTAGTATATTTTATGAGTTAAACTATGATTCCCTACGAAAGTATTTGTAAATCAGCCGTTTCTTTTTATAATAAACGAGTGTATATATCACGAATGCTCAAAACAGTATTTGTCCTTTTTTCTCCAATCCAAAAGTGGTAAGACCGCGAAATTGGCCGCACAAGCTATTATACGTAATACAGTTGGGTATCGCTTTCCCACAGATTTCTATGCATGCCGAGCATGAATGCGTACAGGCCGCGTAGTGTATTAGAAACATTAGGTAAAATTTGTGTGTTCAAGATTATCAACAATGAAGTGTAAAAGATAATGATCCTGACAGATATTCTCTCAACTCAGTTATAAATTTTAATACTATTAGATATATCGAGTTTTACGGTTACGTAATAACATCAATCTAAAAAATATGACTAGTAAGTTTTAATATCTATAGAAACTAATATATATACGAACATCTTTTTCACAAAAACAATGTTCGGGTCACCCAGAACTCTAGAAAAAACGTCTATTATACTATATAAGTGTTTAAAAAGAAAAAATTTAATCTTAGTACTAGTATGCTGCTACGTGACTTTCAACATGTAGACGCACATTTAATCGAAAATGATTAGTACTTTACCTGTCTCGGAACTCTTATACATGATATCCAGGAGTTCAGAGCACAGCAAATATTAACTCTAAAGTGATGCGCTCCATAGTTTTAAGTGAGGCACCTCAGACTTTTCTACCAATATTAAATTTCACACAAAATCTAACAAAAACTTAGAACATCTTCCGCGAGAGTGTCGAGTAACTTGTCTCTTTTTAGAGCAGGACACCTATATAAACTGAAAACGACTAAGCGCACTACTTCGCTAGACTTGATTTTTTTTCTCCTTTAAACATCTGAACATCGTCTGTGAAGAATCTGTGCTCATAATCTTTAAGCATAACTTCTACTTAACCAAAGTAAAATAGTTAGGCGCGTTTGATGTTTTGCGTATCATCATGCATGTCAATAATTTTATTTACAGTGAAATTACAGATTAAAAAACAACTGAGATCAATTATAAAAAGTTAAGTTTAAAAGTAATAATATATTGATCAATTACAAATAACTCAAAAGAAATTTACTACGTAACTTAACATGCCCCCATATTTTTTTCATGGTACATACTTGTTCACGGAGTGGTCTTATTATAAGTGTACCTTTCTGCATATTTTATTTGTGTACATAAACATATAAAATTCTTATTTCAATAACAGGAAATATTTTAAGTGTAAAGTATGTATTATGAACAAAATGTGAGGGGCATGGCAAGTTAGGTAGTAAATATCATTTGAGTTATTTGTAATTGATCAATATATTATTACTTTTAAACTTAACTTTTTATAATTGATCTCAGTTGTTTTTTAATCTGTAATTTCACTGTAAACAAAATTATTGACATACATGATGATACGCAAAACATCAAACGCGCCTAAACCTTTTTACTTCGGTTAAGTAGAAGTTATGCTTAAAGATGATGAGCACAGATTCTTCACAGACGATGTTCAGATGTTTAAAGGAAAAAAAAATCAAGTCTAGCTAGGTAGTGCGCTTAGTCGTTTTCAGTTTATATAAGTGTCCTGCTCGAAAAAGAGACAAGTTACTGAACACTCTCGCGGAAGATGTTTTAAGTTTTTGTTAGATTTTGTGTGAAATTTAATTTTGGTATAAAAGTCTAAGGTGCTGCACTTAAAACTATGGAGCGCATCACTTTTAATATTTGTTGAGTTAATATTTGTTGTGCTCTGAACTCCTGGACATCATTTTCGATTAAATGTGCGTCTACATGTTGAAAGTCACGTAGCAGCATACAAGTACTAAGATTCATTTTTTTCTTCTTAACACCTATATAGTATAATAGACGTTTTTTCTAGAGTTTCGGGTGACCCGAACATTGTTTTTGGGAAAAAGATTTTAGTATATATATATATAAAAAACGTCTATTATACTATATAGGTGTTAAGAAGAAAAAAATGAATCTTAGTACTTGTATGCTGCTACGTGACTTTCAAC
>QLSS01000312.1:88595-135999 GCA_024372645.1 Trichomalopsis sarcophagae | reverse complement strand
TTTTTTTTTTTTTTTTTTTTTTTTTTTTTTTAGTGTTGCTGATCTGAGTGTGTGTTTAGGAACAACACTACAAATTATTCCAAGTGGAAATTTGCCTCTTTACACAAAAAAATACGGTGGACGTTTAGTTATATGTAATCTTCAACCAACTAAACATGTAAGAAATATTTCCCCCGCGATTCTCGAAATAGTATTTTTATTAAGCGAAATACAAATACCAAATATTTTCGTTTGCAGGATAAGAAAGCAGATTTAATCATCAATGGTAAACTGGATGATGTTATTGAGAGTGTCATGAAAAAATTGGGATTGGAGATTCCAGAGTATGAAAGCTCGCTAGATCCTACGCGAAACACTGACATAAACTCGCGTGAGATGGATTGGACGATACCTACTAGTAGAATCAAAGAAATGAAAATATTGTACAAAAAGGTTTGTACGCCGGTTAAACGAAAGCGCAGGGCCACGTTCATGTATGAACGTGAACAAATAACAACAAAGTACACGCCTAAACGTAAGGAAAAGAAACAAGAATTCACAGTGAAGAAGGAAGAAATTGATCATGGTTCTACCTTTAGTAACTCTACCTTCAGCAACTTGAACAACGAAGAAAGCAACGCAAGTAAAGTACCAAAAGTGGAGCCATTGAACGACGATTCCAACGAGGCTACAACGTGCATAGATGCTCCAACTGAGGAAAGTAACGTTACGTAGTAAAATATTGAATAAAGAGAAAAAAATATATATGATGATTATTACATTATATTTCTTAAACGCAACAAAAAATTAGTTTACATGTGCGTAATATGTCGTTGTAATCGTGCACAAAAAAAATTTTAAGCGTAAAAAGATGTAAATGTTTATTCGAAAAAAAGATAATGCGATTAATAATGACTATATGCTTTTAATTAAAAAATACATTAAAAATTTATTTTTATTATCTATTCTTTGCTTTCCAAAAAAATTGGTAAGTAATAAAATTTACTCATGTACCATGCTAATGGCATATTTATGTGTTTCTATGGAAACCAAACTGTTGTTTCTTACTTGATTTCTCGTCGAAGCAACTGTAAACATAGTTGAAAAGTTTAACCTACCTTGTAGGTGATAGTAATAATAACAATTATAAACATAAAATGTCAGTAGAAAGTTTAAATCATTGCTCCAAATTAACATATCCTATTGTAAAACACGATGAGACGAATATTAAGTTGGATGATAATACGTGTGATTTGACAAAATGGAATACTGAAACACAAGAAAATTTTGTATTACCCAGAGTTGAAGATAAAAAAATCGGTAATTGTTTAAAAAGTTTATTGTACATGTAAAATATTCTGATGATTGAAAATATAATTGTAACAGGAAAAAGAAGAGAATTGTTAATGAAATATTTTAGAATACGTGCTTCACAAGCTGCATTAGAAGAAATTATTGGTGATCCACCTTTACCTGAATCATCTTGTTTAACTGAGTATATAGACAACTTTTGCGACAACGACTTTACTCCGTTAATGGAACATTCTGAATTTGATATTCAGGTACACCTTACTTATTATTAAATTTAATTTTTTCAAAGCCATAAATTAATAGCTATTTTTCAACAGAAACTTATGAAAAATCCTTTGTATTGTGGAAATGTACAAACATATTACAAAGAACAATTTGATAAAGGTAATTTAAAGGCTACTGCCGAATTCCGAAATAAAAAACGACCTTTTGTCAGAAGATCACTTTTTACAACACCACCTGAACTTGCATTGGAAGAACCTTTGGATGGATTTTAAGACAGTTTTTTTGGCTTTTTCAGAATATTTATTAATTGTCATCAAAAGAAATATGATATACAGAAAAGAGTATATACATATGCACATGAAAACTTGAATATATCGCGCAAATCCAAGAAATTTCGCTTTCCGTTCTTGAGTGGCTTCGCAACAGCTATTTTATTTAAACGATAAATCATTTACTTTTTGGATTAAAGAATGTACATTGATAATATACGATACAAATAAAAATCTGCTTCATGTTTTAAAATTTGCTAAGCAAAAATCTTCCAAACATTTTGTAATTAGTTTTTTCAAAATTCCTAGTTCGAATCTTGTACTAATATACTATATATGATCCTTATTCAATGCTTTTAATTCAATGTCAGAAGCAAGTCCTTAACCAACGTTTGATGATCAGTCATGAAATTGAAGATGATGTCGAATACGAAATTAAGATTAAATAATCACGCACGCAGGGATACAAACTGATGGAAAACGTCTAAAATGTGCGAATCAAGATCTGGCGTGAACAGTAATGTTTCTAATGTCGAGGAATACTTCTGTACTTGTTCGTGATGCTACAAAAATAATAATAAATAATTAATATATAAATAATGTTTTTAAAAAGATAATAAGAAATTCAAATGTTTATCTATGCTTACTGTAAGGAAAACTTGTTGAAGCCTTCCGATCGTCCATTTATACCAATGTGTGTTGTAGTCAATGCCATCTGTATCGCATTTTACCAAATGTTCGGAAAGAATCATTATAAAACGCTAAACAAAAATATTAATAAATCAGTCTTTATAAATTCTGTAAACAGTTTTTCTCAAACGCAATGACTTACTTGGAAAATAATTAAAAACAAATTCTTTTGATCAGCCTGAGCTGCTTCCAATTTCTCCTCCATTCTTTCTACTGCATCTTCAGATGGTCTTTCACCTTTGTCTTTGTCATCGTCATCTGAAGAAGAACCGGATCTACTTTCAGCTCGTCGCAATTTCTCTCTCGCCTCAGTCAGTTCTTTGCTTAATTTGATTACGTGCTTATTTTTTTTGCGTATGGTCAAGTGCAATATTTCCCAAATGTAAAGCCTAAAAAAAACCATTATTTACATTTATAGTATGTAATCAAAATAGAGTTTTTTTTTCTCAAAGGATACCAACTTGGTAAATTCAGAAGCCATTTCTTTTGAGAAGATCCAATTGGCTATAGCACTGCATTCTATGATGCCAGTTTTCAAAAATTTATCTGTTAACACAACCATCATTTGGTAGTGGTTCTTCCAGAGGGCATACATATTCCTTAAAATACAGATCTGAGCTTCTTCAGTTTCAGCAAGAACCTACAATAGTTATATGTTTAGTATTGCATTAAATATTTTTTGCTTGACAAAACGACAGTTTAGGCATTTAGAAATCCTACTTTAAAGACATAATGAAACTTTCCAATAGCTGCAAAGCTATGACTGAAGCTTTTCGAGCCTAAATTCAATAAAGTTTGAACAAATACGTCAATTTTTAGAGGATTGAATGAGTAATTTTCTTCATTTTCTCCAGGTCCTGGCAAGGAATTTAAAACGTTTAATGCTTCTTCTGGAGTACATTTACGCCTTATAGCTACAACGAGTTCATGTGCCACAGTGGTACCAGGTAAAGAACCTATGGAAATAAAGTGGTCATACATTATCAAATTACAATTATTCAGAGTTATTTTAAAATATCCAAGTTTAAACATACTTGCACCCTCGGAAGAATATTTGTAAATTGGTTCAGGTACTGCAGGTAACAGCTCAGCATAGGATTCTGGCATCATATCTCGGATTCTCTGATAGTATGATAATCTAGAATTTAGAAACGTATGAATTAATGGTAGGTATTTACATATTTTTTTAGGTCGAGATTGCAGTAATCTCGAGTTATCGTACCTCAATGACTTGAGTAAAACTTCACGAATAAACTTGGGACGTGGATGTTCGGCGTCGCGTAATAAGCACGAGTCCCAATCTTCCCAAGACCATCTAAATTGGAAGTTACTTAAATGGTAAGAGAACCACCAAACAAATCGATCAAATGCAGTAGCTGCCATACTGTCTATACGTCGAAATAATATTTCTGTTGCCTGCGCCAATACCTGAAGAGACAAGATCAAAATTCTAGAGCATGTGATTTACATTGCAAAGCAAATGATATTAAAAATGTTCAACTTACCTGAGGCATAGTAGAAGGTTGCAATTTACAAAGCTCAATCAATATAGATCCATAGCATACTTCCAGATGTTTGGGTGTTGGAAGCTTAAATAACTCTCCAAACATGACTTCTACTATACAATAATCCAAGGGTATTTTGGTTTTGTAGGGAAAGTTCAGTAGTTGAGCAGCACTAAAAAAAAATTTACAATTACTTGAAAATTTGTAAAAAATAAATTATAATTTATGGTAGAGCAAGAAATATTGAAAAACTTTATACCAGTCTTTTCTCTCCAAGTAATAGGTGTCAATAATTTGTCTGAGATGTTCTTCAATCAAATATCTCTCTATAGCATGACTTCCTGGTAGCAGTGGTCCTTCTGCAGGACAATCTGTATAATCAAACATTCTGAAAACAACTGTTGGGAGTGGGTAAACATACGAATCATGGTGAGGAGGGGGTATAAGAACAGGTAAATTGTGTTGTAAGGCCTCGCACAATATGGAATCAAAGGCCAAGTATGGTCTTGGAATATGCTTTTCAGCCCAATTATCTTGTCTTAACTTGCGCACTTGTGCCCACAAGCAATCCAAATACTCTTCTTGTGGATGTGGCGTGTCACTAGACCATACTCTGAGGGCAGGCTGATGCTTTTTACTGCGTTTATTCAAGAAAACTTCTATTGTCACCATAAGATGGTCAAGTTCTTGCTCCTTCTTTTCGTAAAGCTCTCTGCCAACCCATGGCAGTGTTGATAAAACAGCATAAACATACCAATCTCGTCTCACTTGAGGTACGCTATCTTCGTTTGACGCATCAAGCATATTATCAAACAGCTGCATCAAAGAACCGCATGACAAGACATGACAATTGACCAAATCCGCTAAAAATCTTAGCGAATATCTGGCTACGTCCCATTTGCCTGCCTTAAGTGCATCTTTAAAGTGTTTTACCATATAATCGACAAACTCTCCACCAAAATTGAAGTTTTTAGCATTGAGTAATCCAACTAGGGTAGTGTAAATTGTGCATTTCTCCGGCATCTTTATTGCACAATCAGTCAAAATGCGGAGGATCTTGTTCCGAAACAAGCCGAGATCGGCTTCCAAAACAGAAGCCAATCCCTCCAAATTGCTCTCCAAAGATGAAGTTGACTTTTCACCGACTCGCAAAATAAGAGACTCAAGGCGATCCTCGATCTCCTGGTTCTCGGAAACCCTCCTACGCTTCTTGTATACACGATCTGGAAACGAAATAAATCGATCATCATTGTAAACGCAACTCGGCAAAATCAACAAACACATGCAAATAAATCCGGCTAAACTAACCATATCCATCATCATCATCGTGACCTCTTCTTCGGCTCATTTTTTCTAAGGATAATTAATCACCAGTAGACATGAAAAATCTTCTTGTATCTATTTCGACCCTCGCTTGCGTCTTGCAATTGTTTTACTTGAAAGAAGAGTTTATGTGAATCCAACGAAGTATATCTGACTAAACTTGATATAACTTGCGGTCAGATTGCGGTTCTTTCGAAACGCGCCGTCCAAGCGTCGTCGTCTTCGTGTCGTGGCGCTCGTGGCGTCAACCCGCGAGCGTGTTTTCACTGGAACGTTGGGCTTGCGACGAATCGCTGATAGCGATGCAAAATCAGATGTGCTTGAAAACCCACCTCGAATCAGCTGATCTTTTACCAGACGAAAATTCCGTAATGGACTCTCCTCCTCTTTTCCGAGGCCAGTTCTTTTGATTTGCTGAAAATCGTATGTTGATTTTATATAGTGGATAACGAAAAAGTCGGAAGGCGATGGCGACGGCAGCCAAGCATGGGTTCACCCAGGATATGCCACCCAAAGGTGGTTACGGGCCCATCCAGTGGGAAAGGCTTAAGTTGAAGACGGTTTTTAATTGTAAGAAACTGAATTGCTCGTCTTGGGTATTCCAACGATGCGTAATTTAATAATGTCATGTTTTTGCAGGGAAACTGACTGTTGCGCTTTGGGCCGGAGCTTCTGTTATCGGTTTTACCGGATACTTCTTCAATTACAAACAAATCAAGAGAGAAGAGCTTGAGATGAGAAGTGCTCGAAACTGTTTACTGCCGATCTTAATGGCAGAAAGAGATAGAGCGTAAGTTACTTGATGATAATTAAATCAATATTTACAGAGTCAGATTCTTAATGAATTGCATTATTCTTGTACCCAGATTCTTGAAACAATTGCGCATCAACCGTGATGAGGAGAGAGAATTGATGAAGAATGTACCCGAGTGGGATGTAGGCACCTACTTTAGGGAGCCAATTTACATAACCATGCCAGACAAATTTCATTCACCTGATTATTTTGAATTCATGGCTCATGCAGACTACATTGATACTTGCTACCGTGTTTTCCGTCGTCACCTGATGTAAAATTATAGTATAACATTTGTTTACATAATAGAAAATATTCATCTTGTGCAATACAAAGGTGAATCAATGTTAATAAAATCAACTTATTAAAGCTATTGTTTTTATTTACAATTAACATACGATAAAAATTAGTCCTAAATTATAAAAAAGAAATAATTGTTTCAAAATAATCATTTAACAACTTCGACATTCTGTTCTTCTGCACTTTTAGCTTCTATCGCTGCTTGAGCAGCATTCATTTCTTCTATCCTTTTTTGAACTATTGCCGCTTGCACTTCCATGTACACTTCCATCACTCTATGATTTGTGTGAATGAATTTTTGTGCACAAGTATCAACACAATTCGCCTGCAAATTTCAATTTCATAAAAAAATGAAATTCAATGTTTATTACATCTAATATTATACCTCATCCAATTCAATGTCCCTTGTTGTAAAAGTATTAGTACATCTTGTAAAACAGGTGTCTGAGATTTGATTGTAGAGACGCAAAAAGTCTCGGAACTGAAATAGACATATTTATTACAAACTATATATTAAGAATAGTTGTTTTAAATTAAAATTACATTTCTTATTTGATCCATAGTAAGAATTGACTCTTGTAAACTTTATTTATAATATCTAATGCTGAAAAAATGCTTTGCTAAGGAATTTTAATTCATCAGCTAGACCTTTCTACATGAGAATGATGATGTCTATGCCTGCATGTGTAGTACAGTACTGATGATGATACACATGTATCATAGGTTAGAGGAGTTTAAATATTCGCACAATTTTCTCCAACTGGGCTCAATATGTATATCATTAATCCATTTTTTGAAAATGAATGTATTCTTGCGTTAAAGAAAACATCAATAGGTATCTGTGAAAAAAATCTCAATAATGATATCAGATATATTATTGAAAAATATACAAATAATTACAAATATACGTCGTACAGGTATATACACTATTCGCTCCGTGCGGTCAGTTGGAGGGGAGAGCTGGCGCTGATGGCACTTTTAACACGTAGTCTTATGGGCGGCTCCAGGTTTAATGCCTGCGGCGGCCGCTTGTACTACTTTTTTTCCATAAGATTTAACATGGAACTTCCACTTTTTTGGTGGCGCCACGGTAAACGCACGAAGCGAATACTCAGCTGTTTCGATCATAACCATTGACCAATCACATACTTAAGATTCTTTATTCTTGTCCAATTATTAGTTTCGAATCATATTACCTTGTATTCCACATGTTATTTATAAGTATTTAATTATATGCACGAACTAACATAATTGGCACTGAAATTTCATTTAACAACAATTGCATTATTCAATATTGATGAACAAATTGTAATTTTGAACCTTTGGCGCCATCTGTTGTTGAGCAGAGCTCAACTATATAGCTATAGTCATAGAAACTTAAACTCTTGTCCATTCTCGTGTGTTCCTTGCTCAGTGATCTGGGTTTTCTCTTTTGATTACGCTCCAACATGGCTGAGGTACGGCTCAAAAATATTTTTTAGAAATCTGCAAAAATCTAAATCATCCTAACTTATTTTCGATTAAAATACCGCCACTGTTGTCGCGGTTTACTTCTTTTACATTGTTATTAATATATGACGACACTGCGAGTTGTTTTTGCAAATGATATTAATCGAAGAATGTTTGACGTTTTCGAGGTTAGTTTGCGAACGCATTAACATTAATAATTATTGTCTTAATTCCAGGTGGACGAAACTCTTAAGAAGAAGAGGACCTTCAGGAAGTTCACCTTCCGAGGTGTCGACCTGGACCAGCTCCTGGACATGCCCAAGTAAGTTTATTTACAGTGTTTGACTGTTGTTGAAGTTGTAGGACACTGTGTTTGTTAATGTTCAATAGCACTGCAGACTTGTTCTTTCAATTGTTTTATAATCGTTGCAAAAGTTTCAAAGTGATAGTAACATGAATTACATTAGTCTGCTGCTCTATGCAAAATATTTTACACATAAGTCTTACTTATTTAGTTATTATAACTATCGAGTTTTATTTCTTCTGCAATCAACGAAGAGAACATTACTAATTCTATTATGAAAATAACGGTGATCCTTAGTATTGAATACCTCTTGCTTTTAAACGTGACGTACAGTAACAATACACCATTTTTCACAACTGTTTGTTACTTCATTGCTATGACTAAATTCTTTCTGATTTTTCAAATAGATCTTTCAAGACATGATACTATGCTTTGAATATTTAACTAAATTTTTTTATTTTTCAGTGACCAGCTCATGGATCTGATGCACGCCAGAGCCCGCAGGCGTTTCTCTCATGGTCTCAAGCGCAAACCCATGGCTCTTGTCAAGAAACTGCGCAAGGCCAAAAAGGAAGCCCCACCAAATGAGAAGCCCGAAATCGTCAAGACACACTTGAGGAACATGATCATTGTTCCAGAAATGGTTGGCTCCATTGTTGGTGTTTACAATGGCAAGACTTTCAACCAGGTTGAAATCAAGCCAGAAATGATTGGTCACTACTTGGGAGAGTTCTCTGTGACGTACAAACCTGTTAAGCACGGTCGACCTGGTATTGGTGCCACCCACTCTTCTCGTTTCATACCTCTGAAGTAAATTCGTATAATAAACAAAAATTATATAAAAAATCGAATCAAACTCTTTTATTTACCCTCTGCCATTCAAACTAGAAAACCAAAACAAACTTTACATTACAAAGCTTTTATTCGAAATTATATAAGTTAAAATTTGAGTCGTTCAACCACTGTAAATATTGCATGCTTAAAAGAGGAACGAGGACATTTAATCTCGTACAGTTGATATTTCGTTTCTTTCAAAGTATCATTTAATAATAACGCTATAATAGTCCAGCAAAATTAGCTTCGAAATCGAAATGCGATAGAAATGGCTGCATTTTGGTTATTAGGTAAATCGAGGTCGAAAAAGACGATTCTGAAATTTGCAGCTTCCTAGGTCAACGGGTTCTATGCGAAAACAGTGTGCAAAAATTAATTAAAAATTAATATCTCGAAAACAGCTTAAAGTACAGTAAAATGACCTGCACCAGTCGAAAGAGCGTTCAATTTTGCATCGGAATCGATTTTTTACTAGATTTCAATGAGTGCAAAGTTCCGAAATAATAAATAAAAAAGAAATTACCTAAATGTAGAAGGAGGGGAAGGCGCTAAAAGCACATGTCGTCTGCGCGTCTGCAGGTCGTCGCGCCTCTTTATTTATTATCTCGGAACTTTGCACTCATTGAAATCGAGTAAAAAATCGATTCCGATGCAAAATTGAACGCTCTTTCGACTGGTGCAGGTCATTTTACTGTACGTTAAGCTGTTTTCGAGATATTAATTTTTAATTAATTTTTGCACACTGTTGTTCGATTTACCTAATAACCAAAATGCAGCCATTTCTATCGCATTTCGATTTCGAAAAGAATCGGCTAGCTCGCGACTTCAGTCAAAGTGTTACAAGGAACGTGGAACGAACTGCAGGCATGCGAGAAAGTATCTAGTCTAGTATAGGAGAGTGTATATGCCCGTGACCTTCACCGCACATCTGCATCGGCGAACACATTATTTTCGGTCACGTCTGCGCATTATGTGCATTAATCGTTCGATTCTTCATCCGGCAGCGGAGCTTTGTACGTTGAGATAATATTTTTCAATCGATTCTTCTTGCCATCATAATGATTGATTTGCAATAAGACAATCTATTATCCGCTAGGTTAAACGCTGAAATAATGAACTGTGTAATAAACAATTTCCGTTGAAGCGCTTTCATCCCAAAGCAACAATTCAAATTTCCCAAGTCAAAGAGGTGAGAAAAGCTACAATTTTTAACATAACATACACATAAAATAGAATCTTGAGATGAACGAGCGAAGTCACTTGCGGTCGTTGGAGATATTTTGTTCGCGGGAATATATCATAAAGCAGAATGCACAAGTCGGTATAATAAATAGCCCGCGAAAAAGCACGAGCTTGACGCTTCTGACTAGGGTAGTCACGAGCTCGTCGCTCGTCGATGTTATTTGAAACCGAAAGTGCACTGGTAACCTTGAATTTCATTGATCTACACAGTCCAGTCGTGAGCTTGCACTTGAAAGCTCCGCACATGTGAGGCAACGCGCGCTAATCCGAACTTTGCGATTTTATAAATAAAACTTGCCCTGTGTGTTTCGGCTGCGGTAAACTTTCTTCGGTCTGCACCTCTCTGCATTGCACAAGTATATATATATATATGTAGTATGTATGGATACGATCTCTCGGATTAACCGAGTCTTATTAAATTATCGCCTGTTCCGCGCTCTCAATGTCAATTTTCTAGCCAGACATGAGTGCACGACGTCGCGGCTTGCATCAACTTTTTGAAATGTTTCGCGCAAATTATTTCGACGGTCATATTACATAAATACGCAGGTTTCGTAAGAAAAGTGCACGTCCAGTTTTGAAAATGAGACCGTTTTGAGAGGAGGAAATGTGAACGTTTTGGAGGAAGATTCTTATATTCAATCGGAAATATCTAGCTAAGTACACACAAAATAAATAATCCCGACATTCGAGTTATTAATACTGTCAGTGGGTCAAAGCTATTCCAAGTCAATGCCAAAACATTGCCCGTTAACTTGCACTCGACGAATATATAACGCGGGAATAAGCACCTGTGCATGACTTTATCCGACAAAATGAATTCAGATCTCGTAGACATGGTGAACGAGGTAAAAGAGAAGGTCATCCTCCACTGGAACTACAGAGGACTAACGGAAATTCCAGAGGCTGTTAGAGACGTAGGCAGTCACGTGCAGGAGATCTACTTGAAGTGGAACGAATTGAAGAGCCTGCCCTGTTGGGTTTCCGATTTTTCAAACGTGACGAATTTATATCTATACGGAAATAACATAGAACACCTGCCCATCTCATTGGGATACATGGATAAGCTGACTGTACTAGATCTTAGTGCTAACAAACTGAAAGAGCTTCCTAGTTGCATAGGGTATTTGAAGAGCTTGCAATCGTTGCTGCTGAATCAAAATTTTATAACAGCCCTCCCATCGTGTGAGTAGAAACAAAATTTGATCTCAATATTATTAATTCATTTTTCTAATAATTTTCTTATGTTTTCTTTTCATCAGCCATGAGTGAATTGGACAATCTGTCTTGTTTGTGTTTGTCTGGAAATCAAATGGTTGCCCTTCCAGAGTGGCTTGGTTCACTGCCAAATCTTGAAGAATTATTTGTTGATAATAATCTTTTGGAAGAAATTCCAAATAGATTGACACTATCAACGTCCCTATCAATGATCTCAGTGTGCTCCAACAGATTGAGTTATTTACCTCCAAATGGATTTCTGTCTGCTCCCTGCATAAGATTTGATTCGAATCCATACTTGAATTATTTGTCCCTACCACTTTTACGTCAATTACTGTCGAAAGTTCAACATCCACTGAGTCAAGAATCTGGAAATGCAATAGCATATGGGTAATTTTTATTCTCGTCGATAATCTTTTTTTTTTTTGTTTTTGTAAAATTTATGCATTTACACAAAGTTTCGTTTTTTAGCTGCTTTAGATCGAAAAGCAAAAAGAGCGATCGCTTGATAAATATTAAATTATTACTGGTGTCTGAAAATAATCACGGAGAACACAAGCAAATCGTGATAGAATTACCGAGACAATTACTCACTGTTCACAGTCTTCACGAGAATAAAGCGATTTCACTGTGGGAAATGTCGCTTAGAAAAGTTTATCTTTCAAGGTAAAGATTTGATTTGTCTTTTCATTTATGGAGATTCAATTAATTTTGTATTAATTTTATAGATTTTACCATACTCTAAACATTAATTTTGATTCACCCTGTGTTGATGTCAAACGAAGTTCAGTTCTAGAAAAATCAGAATTTGACATGAATGAGTGCCCAAGATCTTTCATACCATACAATTTAATGCTGAATGGACCAATCAGCATATGCGTGAATAATTTTTGCAATGAACCTATTTTCACGGAAGCATGGGTCCTTTTTGGGGTTGAACGCAATGCTTTTGGAATTCCAACTATTGTGATACTCTGCAGCCATAGGTAACATTTTAGTTCATCTTTTGATCTCAATTATATTCAAACTTGTGTTCATTCTAAAAAATTTTTGCTCAGATGTACTGCAGATTTTGTTAAGTCTTCGAATTTTACGGAAAGTCACGAGATGTATGCGATACATCGATAACGTTCTAACGTGCTAAATTAAATAATTTGTATATTTTTTTATTAGTATATTAAAATAAAAGTCTTATTTTACTATTGAGTCTATTTCTTTTAGTTATGAGTAATCAAATTTATTATTTACACGAGTCTTTCAATTATGCATAAATGCAATGTTTCTAAGCAACTCAAGTACAGCTTGCACTCCACATTATTATATTTTTAATATGAGCCAGAGTTGTCTTGCGCTCGTTGAAAAAAATGTAATTACCTCGCATTCATACAAAAATGATCAAGAAAGTATTTTACAAGTATAAAAATGATTCGCAATTTTGCAACTAATTACTAATCAGCAAACAGTTACGTCACAACATTTTAATAAAATCTGATTAGTATCGAGCCTGCAACTCGATAAACACTTATTTACAGTTCATTGCAACAGCGTAGAATTAAGCAGTTAATAAATCAAGAGCACTGTCTTGATCAATGTTGCATTTCAACAATGCCATAGATGCTTTGTCTTCGGGAAAGCCCAAGCCTCTAAGAGTACACAAACTTTCATAATACACTTTGGCTTTATCTTGATCGTACTGGGTTAATGCTAAAGCCTTTACAGCAGCTTCCTCTGACATTCCAAAATCCTCAAGGGACTGAATGGCTAACAAATATTCTACAATTTTTTTATTATCTTGTCCTTCCAAATCGCGAATCGCACGCGTTACTCTGGACAAAGGAAATCCCATATCACTTAAACGTTTTGCCAGTTCTTGATCTTCAGAAGATAAATCTGCTAGAATCCTTGCTAGCTCTTTTTTATTGACTGTAAAAGAATGTTCCGCACAAGTCTCTGGACTTGTTTCTGTAACAGGACTTTCCAGATCAGGCCAAGGCTGTCGGTTCTAAAATCATCATTTTTATAGATTATAATACTTTTGCAATTGAATCTTTTATGGGTAATATCATGAAGGTAAGTTAAGTACCTCGTTATTAGGTCGTTCTAATTCTTTTTGCAGTTCTTGAACAATTAAAGAGACCATACGTTGCCTAGCATCTATGTGTTTGTTTGGAACAGACTCCTCATTTTCCTTATATTCATTTAACTTTTCTTCTTTTTGAACTTTATCTACATTTTGTTCCATTGCCAAATCGTTCATCATACCTTCAAGATTTGAACTAGGAGGTGCCCATTGCGATGTAGTAGCTTGTAGTACCTGTATTGACAAGAAACTTGTGTAAGCTTAGATAGCATATAAAATAAGAGTTGAAACGCTCAAATTCATACCTGTGCTAACTCTTCCATCTCATTAATAGTTTTTAACTCCATGTTATCAAAAGGACTACTTGTATCGTTATCGAAATAGGAGTAATCATCAAGACCGTTGAGTTTCACATGATTCTGGACGCCATTAGCTGGGAAGGACAATGGCTGAGGTGTCAATATTGTTGCTTCAGGAGCTGGAGCCACCTTGACAGGAAGTGTCGCTGTATCAGGACTCGGAGATGAGGGGGCAGGTGACTTTTCAGCTTCCCTCTTGCGTTTTTCCTCAAGTCTGACATGTCTAGCTTCAGAATAAGAAAGCCGAACTTTTCGCCACTCTTTCATCTGAGGATTATACATTTGCAAATGTCAATAGATAAGCAATTGTGAATATTGGGCAACATATTGTAAACCGGAAGAAAAAATATTCAAGAACAAACGAGATGCTAAAATATCACAGCTGACTTATCAAAACTCATATATAGAACGTCTAGACAGAACCGACAGAAGACCCACCTTCTCGAGCACGCTCTTCTCCAAGCTGAAGTCGTAGCTGCACTTGGAGACATCGGGGAGCTTGTTGTAGAAAGCTGCTGGCGGCACGACTTTCGGGGGTGGCTTGTAGGCCTCGGCTATTTTCACCTGCACCCCGTCCATGTACGTGGCGACGGGCTCGCACTGCGTACTGTTCGATGCCCGCGACATGATCCTGCAGCAGGAGCCAACGACAACTCGGTGCTCGAAGCGAATATCTCGGGAATAATCGTTCCGCCTAGTGAGCAGGCAAAAAACGGCAAGCAACACATCGAACAACACAAAGAGCGAGGGAGTAAATAACCTTATCGTCCCGTCGCGTAACCTTCGTCGCCCGCGAGGATGATCACAGTCTAATCGTCCAGAGGTGTCGGGCGACTGAAAGCACACTTGGATCACGGCTGCATTTCGCGACACTGACCCTACGCTTTTTTATTATTCGCGAACCAACCCACTCGATTTCCTGCTGATATTTGACAGATCATCATCAATTCAACTAGACGTGGCCATCTTTGAGCCTATACTGCAGGCTCGCTGGCTCGCTCGCATATATACTGCATACGCGCGCATGTATAGACTATATATATAAATTACTCAAAAAAGCGCCTTCTGCGCAGCACGTGATATACTATACTTATACGTTGATTTTTCGGGGCCGCGACGAATGGAAAAATTACGAATGACAACACTCACCGAGATACGCATTCTTTCTCTATTGTTTATTATTATTCGCTACGTAAGTGTGTAATCATACCGTGTGTATATTTTGCGCTACAGGTGATTGAGAAATCGATTGAGAATTTTAAAATTGTTATAAATTTATTTTAAAAATCATGAATAATGCTATTCACATACATTTGTGATGTGTGACAAAACTTGTCAATTTTAGTTCTTTCAAGACAATATCGATTGTCAGTTGACTTAAAAACACTAGCACAACTCAGAAAAGAAAACAGCTAAAAAATTGAGCGACAATATAATGTATAAATAAGTTTAAAAAATTCCATATGGATACTTGCAGTAAATAAAATAAGTTAAAATCGAGTTTTGCATTGATAACATCTATTTTTACTCAACAAATAATTTATGCGTGTTTAAGCTGATATAAGCACCAAGGATATAGGTAAATGAGTAATACAATCCAGATAAAGTCAGCCATATCTTTTATTGTTCCATTTCAATGCTTTTCTTTATCCTTTTTTTTTTTTTATTTTGGAGCACGCGATTTTTACCGCTCCCTATGGCACATTTCGATAAAATTATATTTTTTTTTTCAAATTCCTGTTTATTTATGTAGTATTGTCATTGGATAAAATAATCAAAATAGATTTTGGGTGTGAAACACCTTGGAGCAGATTTATTTTAATAAACCTGCCATGCTATTTCTAATTTCAATTCAACAAAATTATTTATATATTTACAGTCAGAGTTTGAAATAGACTCTGTTCAAATACTTTCAAACCTCTTTTTGTCTTGCAAAAAGTGGTCACAATTTTTCTACGTTTTTGATTAACATTAATCAACAACAGTGATGTACACATAAGTTACCCAAGTTCCTCTAGTAAGTAACTTTTTGCCTAGACGACGCGTCACTCGTAATAATTATACAGTGCGTAACAAAATATAAATCAATTTAGTTACCTAGAATAACAATTTTGTAAAAATATAAATTAAGCTAGTCGGAATCCCATTTAAATAAAAAACGTAACATCATCGTAGTGCTGACGTCCATGTGCTGGACTTTTCTACTTCTTCCAATGCACTTTGCTTTGCACTTATGCTATGTCCTATTATTTGTTCTTTTGGGCCACTCTTGTCACTGGATATTTCTAGATTCCGCCTAGATTCCAGAGATTTCATGTAGGCAAGGAACGAGGTCCACATAAGACTACATACACTAACGTATACTACTCGATTCTTTTCAGGTATGACAAGAAAGTTGATAGTCTGAAGAATTGGCCACACGCACACGGCAACCTGTTGTCGAAGAAAAATGTCATTTACTTTTGCACAAAAATATTTACAAACCAAATGACATCAGAGCACCAACCTTGTACGTTGGCCAGAATTTTTCTTTGACTTCATTCAGACAGACTGAAATGGGTTTGAGCTCCAAGAGATTGATGCCGAAGAAGAAACAGCACATCGCACTGGGGCCATAAGTCACTTGTTCAACGAGAGCCTGTATGATGTCAAAACAGGAAATATTTCATCACTCGTTTCAAGAATCTGGTGGGTGTTATACCCAGACTCGATACCAATAAATTTCCAAGCAATATATAGGCAATGCACACACCTTGGTGATCGCTGATTTGAGATCAGACTTGGGCCAGAAGTGCGATGCACATTTGAGCCAACAGTAGAGGGTTGGAGCCACGAAGAAACCGCCGTAGATGCTGAACCTCATCGCCTGCATGTAGTCGAGGTGCTCCTTTCCTGTGATCTTCTGCTGAATGAGACTAGCCACGGGCCAGATGACGGTGTACGAAGCCATGCCCCGCACCATCGGATACCTTTTCGTAACTTCTCGAAACTTGACCAGGATGACCCTCATCTTGGAAGTTTGGAATTCGAAGCTCTGAAAACGTAAAAGTGCGCGAACCCATTACACGCAGTCATCACGACGATTGTGATTGTCGGAGCAGCGGCGTGTAAAAACTCGAAGAGCGATATAGGTACCTATACCTATATATATATATATATATATACATATAAGGCATACAGCGCGCGTGAGTGCTATAGCAGACGAATTTTTTGAAAGCGCGAATGGTCGATGCTCATGTATGTGCAGTACATACGCCCGCTCGTCGTCAGGGCAAGCGACAGCTAGCTCGTTCCCGCGTATACTGTCGTGCGACCGTGTTTAGGTACTCAGCCAACACTAGCGAGACAACTAGAACTGCAGAAGATTCGCGATCATTTTCGGAGAAGAGACGATGGGTCTGTCGGCCGAGCAGCAACAGCAGCGTGACGTAACATTCGCGATGTGAATCTGCGTCAGCTCGACATTTCATTAATAATAATGCGAGAAAGACAGACACAAGCATACCTCGTCAGCTGATGAATCTGAGCGTGGACACCGATGCAGGCGAGGGAGGAAGACAGTCGTGTCGCGGGACGTTCGAAACTCGCTCGCGTCCGCTGCAAGCTGGCGATCGGTCAGTCGGCCGCACGAAACTCACCCATTATTGGCAAATGTATCCGCGACGCTAGAGCGAGGTATAAGTACCTAGAATCTATACCTCGCGACGCTCGCGCTAGCGCGTGACGAAAAGTTCCTGATCCGCTACTCTGCTAATACTTCCTCCCCGCGTTTGAGCGTGCGCATGTATATATATATTCCTATACCTAACGACGCTCTGGTCGATCCATTCTTATCTGGCCTTGGGTCGAGTAGCTAGTCAGCTTGGCGGTTTCGCTGCTCTCGGCTTTTGACTTTTGCTCCCAAGTTATGCAAGCTATATTATTCTATCTACCTTTCCTATCTCTTTTCAGCCCCCCTCGATATTATTTGCGCATATAAATATACGTCAGACGCGCGCGCGATGCGCGGCTGCTTTAGGAATTGCTATTTGCGCGTGTTACAAGTATGTAATTATGCTTTGGTAGGAGAAGTTTCGGAGCAGACGCAATACGAATCGTCATTGAGCGTTAATAAGCCCGTTATACAGGGTTCGTAATCGGCACTACTTTATCGATAAGCAAGTCTGATACGATGAAATTTTTCAACATACAACTTGAATATTAGAATTATAAGGCGATCCGTGCGATACTACGATTTACTATATTCTGACATAAAAAATCCTTGAAATTATATCGATGACAGTGTACACCGCCGTTAACTTGATAAACATCGTCTCGTTCGCCTGACGAATTGCTTTGTTGTTACATGTATTCATTAGGTATGATTTGTTTTTGTTCTGGAATGTCATTTAAAGACAAAATGAGCGCAAGAGACACAAAAGATTGCGGCTACTTGATAAGGCTGCTGTTTGTCAATTCAGGAATTCAAAGAATAAATTCCTTCAGTCTGACTTGGCTATGCAAAAAAATTTCCGCGTCAAAAAGTATTATTCATTTAGCAAGAAACTAATTTTTATCGAATATATTGCTGTTATTTTGTTTATTGTTCAGCTGGAAGACGACTCAAGAGCCCAACCCCCATTATTCACCCTTCTTAGAAAAAGAAAGGTGAGTAACAAGGTATAAACTAGTTTTTCAGATAAAACCACCCTCGTCCGCTCCCCCCGTTGCAAAATGAACAAATTTTTTAAACTATTGGCACAATCCTATAAATAGTTTTAATAATTATGAAATTTCAGATTAAATTCCGTGGCACTGCTACAAGAGCATTAGATCGGGACCCGACAAAAAATTGTTTTGCCTAACAGTTTTGGTTAGATGATAATAAACACCTTGTAAGATAATTCAAACTTGTTAGACAGAAACTATAATTTCTAATGGTTCTCACGTTTAATACTGATATCAAATCAAAGCGTTAAAAATTGTAAATTGGCCGATTTTTTGTTCACTACCATAACTTGAATAAATGTTTTAAACGTGATTTATACCAAATGATTTATTTTGAAATTCGTTGTATCAACGAAAATATATTACTTGCATGGAATCCTTACATTTCGTGTAAATTTAATAATGCTTGCGAGAAAAATATTCACAAATACTATAATATAACGATACCTATAACAAGTTTTATTACAGGCGTTACTTCATATGCAGTGACATTTGCATCGTCAACTTGATTTGTTTTGATCACTTCGTCGCTTTAAAATTTCAAATATGTAAATTTAAAATCGAAGATTTGACAGAGTAAGATTGTTTGGATGCTTCTTTACTTCTTTTATAAAATAACGCTTGCTAACATTCACTATATGTACAAGGCTAAATAAAAATGTTAAATAGTAAATACTGCGTTATCGCATCAAGAACGCGAGTTTCACAGACACCACGTCACTTGTTCATTTTAAACGACGTACTCGACCACTGATCTGTGCAAATTGTAAAGAGATTTTTTTTAGTGAATAAAGTCTATGAGTGCAGCAAATGTGACTTGAATGCCAAAACTCATGAGACGTCGTTCACCAGAACTGCTGTTCTTCCTAAACCAATATCAAAACTATCTTATTGACACCGACTTTAGCCGCGATAATTAATCTTTTAAAATTATATACATCAGCCTTGAATAACGATAACAAGACTTAATTGATCACAAACTTAACTGACATAAGCCGGATATATATGTCGAATCAATAAAAAAAAAAACTAAAATAATTCAAACTCATTGTGCTGCGATGTCAAAAAGATCGCAAAGGCCTTCACTGTCACTGAGGTTGAATTGGTAATCCTTCTCTTCAGGTGGTGGACTTAACCTTACTAATGGTCCGCATACTGAAAATTTAATGTTATTTATGAATAATTTTGAAATATTACCAAGCTTTTCCAGACGTGCAATACAAAAAGATACTTACTGCCTGCATAAATTTCGTCAATAAAGTCCAAATTTCGAAGTGTATAACCTGTCACATCAACATCTCGGAGAACTATTTTTGCTTCTAATATATCTTGATCTTCCTCTTCTTCATCCTCAGAAGCTATGTGATCAACTTTAGGATTTTTCGGTGGCCTGACAAAAGTAAAATTCATAATTATTCTACGAATATGTAATATTTAAATCTGAATTGTATATAATGCAAATATTTGATATGTTCCAAATTAGCAATTCTTATTTTGCAAAGGCTAATCCCCGAACAGTATCATTTAATCTTTGCTCTGTGCAGGTCAGAAGTATGAACTTGCTACTTCCAAGGCGATAAGAGCATTGTATTGTAATAAAAGAATAAAAAGCACCAAGATAAATACCTTCCAACTTTCTTCTTTGGTTTGACTTGTTCTTTCTTTTCTTCCACCAGATCTTGTTCTCTTTTTGTGGGTTCAGGCTGCAACCTCAGTTTCAAACAACTGTTGTCATAAGATTCTGCCAACTCCGGTTGAATGATATATACAGAAATTTCACCAGTTGTACTCTTTAAATGCATTTCATAATTTATTTCATTATCATTACTATCCTCTGACATCTGTAATTTGGATACGTTAAAATTAAATAGAATAATATTTTTACACCTAAGTAAATTCCAAGGAGATGAATGACTTACATTTTCAATTTTTGGCACTTTAAGTTGTGTATCTGTCGGAGCTTGAACCGCCAAGATAAATTCATCTTGGAATATCTCTTTGAGGTCTTCATATTTTATATAAGCGTACCTTCTATTGTGCGAGTCACACTCAACATTTTTGATACTTTGCTTGACCCACTGTGTGTGCGTATCAAGCATTTGTTCGTGTTCCTCTAGTCGCCTTAGTTCATCCTTCAAGTCGGTCAACTTATCGCCAATCTCCTGTGAGTTACATCCAGGCCCTGCACCTCTGTGCAAACAAAACAAGCAGGACAATTAGTGATCATGCACTTTAATGAAAAAAAAAACAAAAGCTACAGCAAGCGACTTACTTCCACTGAATACTATTTTTGCTCTTCTTCTCAATGAGCCCAATGCCTTCGAGTACATTTGTAATATCGTATATCCTTCTCTTTTGCCGGACCTCCAGAAGGTCTGCTGCCTGCAAAGACAAAGGGTGAACTTGGAGTAGGGCTAACCAAAGCAAAGGTAGCGGTAAAAATCGAAAACGAGGCAAAATAGAGAGCAGCAGCCCCCAGCCAACTTGTTGACTAGGTCGAGGTTATGTAAGTATATATATATATATATATATATATATATATATATAGATATATATAGATATATATATATATGTATGTATGTATTAATCGGCGGACAAAAACAGTGTGCAAACATGCAATGCAGCTCTCAAGGACCGCGGGAAAAAGTTCGAGCTCGATCCTCGAATTTACGGTATTCAGCCTTTTGGCCGCTTCCCTAAAGATCCAGGCAACTTCGGGGCCGGATCCACAGAAGCGGTGGCTTTTTTTCAAAATTCCCGCAAGCCAGGTCACAACATGGCGTGCGGTAGAGGCTGCGAGCGCAAAAAAGTTAACCTAGCTCTCGTGGCCGTCGTTCAATTCTCGAGGTTAAACGCGTCTTCCCGATGCCTGGCCGCGCCAGCTCTTACCACTTTCAAATCGAGCACGCCGTCCTTAGCCTTCTGCAGAAGGGTAACAAAGCGCGTGGTCAGCAGTCCGAGAGACTTCTCGTATCTGCTCTGCTGGTTGTCCGCCATCCTCTCGGGGCCGCCGTTGTCAAAATTTTCAAAATGCTTCGCAGTTTCGTGCCACAACAGCCAGGCAGCTCACCGCCGCCGCCTCAGCTTCGAAATTGCCGCAACAGCCAGCGAACGCCAATACGCCATCAGTACTGTGGGGATGATCGCAGCGCCACCTGCCCCGCCGTTGGGTCAGCTCGACTATATAATACCTATATATATATATATATATATATATATATATATATATATATATATATATATATATACACACACACACACACACACACGATCTCTTTTGGCGGGCTCGCGAGTCGCGGTTAGCGCGGGACCCCTATTCCCATCAGTCGGGGCTGGGCCGTAATTTCTCATGCTCATCATCGCATATATGATATAACCGTCTCTATTTTATCAACGCTTGTAACTGGACTGCAAACACTTACCTACACTTTTTAGCAAAATTTGTTGACATAGATGCTGATTTAACAAGTTTTTCGGAATTAAACCTTTTCCGAGACGGTAGCGGACTGTTTGTTACCGTCAGACGATGAAAAAATGCGGGCGTCTGGCCGTTTGAAAATTGATCGAAATAAATCATGAAATAAATTATGAAATAATCAAGTGCGGCTTGGTGAAAAAACTCGGTTGATTTTTCAACTTCTCCAGACTTGGGGATCGAAAAACACTTGGAAAGATTCACGCGGTCAAGCCTGCAGCGCAGACGACGCGGTTTCTTGGCACCACTGGCAAGACCTCGGGGTCAATCATACTGGTGAATTTTGAAAAAGTACGATATAGGTTTCGCCTTTGTATCATACGTTTGAAATTTCGCTAGTACTCGTTGGAGAAAATAAAGTTGTTTATTACTTGTCACTTTTATTTACACGATACAAACTTAAAATTAGATGTTCAGTGCTTGTATAAAACTTTTATATACAGACTATAGAGTAGTTTTACAAAAATCATTAAATTTACGTATATAAATATAGACGTGATTCAAAGTAGAATTTGCACTATCATACATTTTAAGGAAAAGTAAATTCACTCGTTGCTGTTGATGCATCTGGGCTAGGACTTGAGCTACCTGAGCTCAAGGTTTCTTCTTTTATCTTTAGCCCTGATTGATCACTTTCTTTGATGCTCTTGTCTTTTTCTTCATCTTTTTCTTTGTCTTTATCTTTGTCTTTGTCTTTTTCTTTGCCCTTATCCTTTTCTTTATCCTTATCTTTGTTTTTGTCTTTGTCCTTATTTTTTTCTTTGTCCTTTTTTTCTTTGTCTACTTTGTGTTTGTGCTTATGCTTATGTTTCTTATGTTTTTTGTCCTTCTTCTTCTTTTTAGCCTATCAAAAAAATTTAATTACATTTCTTTAATATTCCAAGTGAATATATTCAATGGAAATTCGATGGATTTATCATGATACCTTATTAGTTGATTCTCCTTTTACTTTGGTTTCATCCGTTTCCTTTTTAAACATTCCAGGCTCAAAGCCAACTGGACCCCTGGTACCCATTATGCCAGGGAGGGATGCTGAATTATCACTATAGTACTCAGACTTGGTTTTGCCTTCTGTCGTGCTACTTGTATTCTGATCATCCTATTAAACATTATTTGCTAATAAAATATGATTCGCAAAAAGAAGAAACAGAATTTTATTACAAATTCAGTGACTTACTATTGGTTTTGAACGTTTTACTTCGGGACCATGATCTGTTGAGGCTGTTGTGACTCCGACTATCTCTTTTTCTGGAGAAGTTTTTCTTTTGATACAAACATTATTTTCAACTTGTACTTGGTTCATAGGCTCGGATTTCAGATGGGGTATCGGCGGCAAAGCCTGCTGAAAAAATAAAAGGATCGTCAATCATACAACATATGTTTTGTAACACTTTTTCTCGTGTGCCAAAATATTTATGATTACTTACTTCTTTTTCTGGACTAGTTGCTGATCCTACTTTTTTCGGTTTTGTCAACATAGCTAATTCTGGAATAGGAAGGCATAATGGTGTTTTCGATCCATATAGAGTGTAGTACAAGTCTACCAAATCACAACGAAGTTTGGGATCATGAGAAAGCATACAGCTGAAATATAAGTAGAAATATTAGTGTATACTTTTTTTAAATAGTATGAATAATGTTAAAACAGACTTGATCAGGTTCCATATGCGATTAACTAGCTCTGGCTTATCTAGTCTGTGTTTGTGAGCTCTTTCAAATGGAGGATTTTCAACCATTAATCTAACTAGCTTATGACGAATTCCTGGATGAGGGTCATTTTCAGCCATATCCAATAAGAACTCCAAATCCTCCCATTTGCCATCCACTTTTGTAAAATCTACCAAGGCTGTCAAAGCAGCTATTCTGACATCTAAATTAAATTCACAAAATAGTACATTACGGTAGTAGTGATACAAAATGTTATTAGATTCATTACTTATTATATTTGAATACAAAATAAAGCATGGCTGGTATTACCAATGAACTGGCCATAAGCTGCATATTCTCTAAATATGAGAGGAGTGCTTGGAAGGTGACCAAACTTTTGTAATATTCGAATTACTTTTAAACAAGCAACTGATACTGTATACTTGTAACATGGAAGCAATTTTTCTAAGTTTAAATGCCTTGTCACTTCTTCTAAAATTGCTTTTGTATCTGCTGATAAAGACTCAGCAGTGATTGCAGCCCTGTTTAAAAAGCAATATTTAATAAGATATAATTTAAGGGAAAAATAAAAACTGGGTATAACTAATATTTTTACCCATGTTGAATGCTAATCACCGGCGTGACAGTCGCACCTAGTGCTTCAATGAGAGCAGCTCTATAATAATTATCCGAGTACCTATTCTTACTATTATCATTGTACTTGAATAAGTCCATGAGAAAAGAGAGAACTTCTGGAGGACAAATTCCATGAGCATTTCGCAAGCCAGCCATGGCTACTGGAATTGTCTAGAAGGCGAATTATATATCAATTTATTATTTGAAACTCATTTGAAAGACTATTTTAACTAAATTATTTACTTTTTGAAGAAAATAATGTTGAAAATTGGTAAAGTTATTTTGTTTGATGATTCTCCTGCAGGATGCAGAACCAAATAGTTTCCTGAAAATGGCAAGCATAGCAGGAGGACCAGCCCATGTTGCTACCATTGCATTAGCAACCTATATAGAAATATACACGTCTTAACGAATAGTATGAAAAAGTAGAACCAATTTAAGTATTCAAAACTGGAATATTTACCTTAGTTAAACAATGAGCAGCTCTTAATCGAACTTTGTAATAACAATGTTCATTCTCTATTGTGTCTGTAAGTGCCAATCTTGTAGCCGGAGTTGCATGATTTTGTAAAGCTTCAATAGCTTCCATCTGAGCTGTGACATCTCTTTCGTGTCTCAACTGGTACTGCCATTGATAATCTGGCTGCTCAATCTGGGCAGCTCTCATTAGTGTCATATCAGGGTCCAATCTTATCCATAAAACTGGAGAATCGCTGTAAAAATATTTTTAATCAATGATTTAATATTATAAATGAAAAGTAGTTATTGTTGGTTAAAACCATAATTACTCCATTGCTGAAAGATCCATATCTACTTCTTCTCCTGTACACAATGGAATTTTTTTCTTTTTATTCCTTCTACTTTTGCTGTGACACGTTATGTCTGCTTTTGCAACCGTTCCTTCTATTTGTAAAGTATGCTTGAATGTACCATCAAGCTCTTGTATGTTAACTAATAAAGGTCCAACATATTTTCTGATTCCTCTCTCGTGTGTTTTATCTTGCCGAATTTCAAGCTCAACAGTGTTTCTATTTGCAAAGCATGAATTTTATTGTAGTAATCATACAAGTAAACTAGATAAAATACAACAAATTATATAGATATCTACGACAAACCTTTTTCTATTAAATTTAAAACTTAAAGTGAATTTTGCATGACCTCCAGTTCTCACCCACTGATCTATAAATACTGCCATATCTTTACCAGTAACAGTAAAAATAGCTTTTGTAAAAACGTTTGTACTAATTAACATGTGAGACCATAAACCAGAATCAATTTTTTGTTGTGCTGCATTTGTAGCCAATGATAGCTGCTTATTGAAAACCTAAGAAAATAAAATAAAATGATGTAAAATATTATAAATCTTATGCTATAAATGCCTAAGTAAAAATATTGTAAATCTTATGCTATAAATGCCTAAGTAAAAAAATTCACCTGCAAAAGAAGTTCTTGCCCAATTCTATGTTCCAACATCCGAATTACCAAATGAGCTTTCTTGCGGAGAACTTCTATATACTTGGGTGACATGGTATGTAAATTTTTTATAGGAAAGTAGAATCCAGGATCAGGGGTTGGTGGAGCAGGTGCTGGTGTATTGGCTGCTACTGGCAATGGAGCTGGAGGTTGTGACGGATCAAGTATTATACCACCAAACTTTTCTTCGTACTTAACAACTTCTTTTAAATCCTGTAAAAACAAATATAATGAATTACTTATTAATCTGCAATATTTTTATCGTACATCCATCATTTACATACCGATTGAACCCATTCACGATATTCATTATTTCCAAAACATTTTTTTGCATATAAACCAGTTAAGTAAGTGGAAATTCCCTTTGGCAGCCATGTGTCTGACCAATTTTGCATCGAGATAAAACATCCAAAAAATTGTTCTGCTACTGCTTGTGCCATAGCTTTTTTAGTTATGTATACTTGGTCAATAATAGCAGGTGAATGTAACAGGTTTGTGCTGCAAAAATATTGTTTACCTTCAGTTATCAAAGGAAATCATTTATAAGGTTTTTATAGACATACTTTAAAATACTCATTGTTGCGTATGCACTGATATCCTCATCAATTTCATCAACAAAAACTTGCTTGTAACAAGAATACGGGTATCGATTCGATAATGTTTCTTCATAAAATTCAAATGCTTCGTGCATGTATTTTGCAGAAACTTTTAGTGATGGAAGAAGTTGCGGCAAACAAAAATGTGTAACTTCATGCATGTAAGGATCAACAAAAATTTCAAATGGCCTAAAATTTGTAGAACAAAATTAAGACTTACTGTAATTTCTGAATTATTTTATCAAATTATCAAGTGCAACTGGATACATAATTACCCTACTGCAAGAGCAATATTGGGAGCACAAGCTGGTACATTTAAAGCATAATGAAAAGTCTTCTTTCTCATATCTGGTGTGTAAACTATTTCAACCAGATCACCACACGAAACAGCAGTCATTGCTTCGTCAACAGTAAACTCCAATTTCCATGTACATGGTTCTGCAAAACTATCAATGCAAGGAAACCATAATCTAGACGAATTTTCATAACTGTATGTGTACATGTGGGCCCCTTTCTAAAACATGTCATGAAACAATTTCCAGCTATGCACAAAATATTTTACTCTTTTAACATCAAGTATCTTACTTCTGCCAATGTTCCTGGACAATTTGGGACTACGAAATGAACTCCTCCTTGAGGTTGCTCCAATGAAAATTCTATTCCTATCCTAAGATGTTTGCCTTCTTCTACTAAATGAGCTGCATCAGGAGGTATTTGTATAAGTAATTCACCAGAATTATTATCAGGATCAACTTTTTGTGCTGCTGCCAGGTGAAAATTTGAAAAAACTTCCAGACATCGTCTAAAAAATAAATTGAAAAAAGCATGACATACATATATTTGTTTATATAATGAATATAAAATAACATGACCACTACGTACTGCTTGTCATCTCCTTGACAAATATCCAGAAATGGATCAAAATATTGAAAAGGTACTTCGTATGTGTCGTTTAAACAAACTTTGTATATTCTGCATTGTTTTGCATTCAAGTGAATCAATCTCAAAGTATCTCTTAGCGGAACAATTGTTAATTCCACCAAGCCCTGCGCAAATAAATATTAATTCAATTGTAAATCTGAATTATTAAATAGACAATATCTTGGATAATAACTTGTTTAACTTACAATAATACTTTTCCTTTGAAAACTAATGCCTGTAAGGCTAACAATTTGGTGAGCTGTGCAGAAATAATTTTCAAAATTAATTCAAGAAC
Source organism: Trichomalopsis sarcophagae (assembly GCA_024372645.1). Taxonomy (NCBI): domain Eukaryota; kingdom Metazoa; phylum Arthropoda; class Insecta; order Hymenoptera; family Pteromalidae; genus Trichomalopsis; species Trichomalopsis sarcophagae. The sequence continues at coordinate 108,368 of QLSS01000312.1, read as the reverse complement.
TATCGTAAAATTGAACAAAATGTTTATAAAATTTTCAAAAGCCAAGAAAATTAATAGATATTTTTAAGTTTATAGTCATGTTTGTACTTAAAATAATAGACACCACAGAGGTAAACAACATAACCTCAATGTACTTATTCTTTTCAAGAATACTCAATTAATACGATATTCAAGCCCATATATAATTAAAAGAGATATATAATGAATACTTATAATTTAAATGGCCGACTATTGTCGGCCGTTCTTTCTTTCTTCATGATTCCATCAATAATTTAACACTTCACCAATGAAACATAGATATTCAACGGTGGCTGCAACATAATAATTATGCATGTATTATATATAGTATTTTGACAGATTTGGTGGTCAAAACTAGAACTACAGATATAATACTTATATATATATATATATATGGAATATATAAGTATATCTGTAGTTCGTTATATTCGTTATTATATATTCGTTATTCGCTGTATACACATATAGACCTTGGATTAACAAATTAATACAAGCAATAATACATATAACTTTATTTTTGTAAAGATATAGATTATAGGTATCATTATATAAGTAAGTAAGTTCGTTAGAAAAAAATTTGTACCCTTAATAAGTAAGCATATTAATTCTTTTATTTTAAGCATCCTATATTCCTATACATAACTATAAGTAAAACAATGTTTATTGCAAAAATATGAAATCTTGCAATTCAACGATGCTAGCGCCACCCCAGCCGCTCATATACGCATATACATATATAAGCTGTATAACATCGCAGGTGTTGGATATTATATATATATATAATATATTACATATACGCGCGGGCTTGGCGTTGCATTTGTGACTGTTGTTTTCGGAGTTTCGGACAGCAATATAAGTATTATTCTACAACAGCTAAGAGAAAAGCGTATTCAGATTTTAAAAGTACATAGTTCAACGCACTTATTGTTTCACTTTTATGGGTTGGGGTGTATACATTTTTTAGTGAAACTCGTCGCAGCAACTCTAAAAACAAAATGATTTAGTCGCAGGAGGACGCGGACGACTGAAAAAATTTTCAGTTGCTGTGAAGGATGGACAAGGATTGTAAATCCACGTAAGATTTTTGTTTTTTATATGTAGATGGCATAGAAAAAGAGCTATTTGAACAATTTTTTATAAATTCTTAGAAGCATCTCAAATGAAACGAATGAGAATCAGACTGAGGAGGTTAATTTGCCTGAGGTAGTGGCCAGTTTGAAAATGTTAGCTGTCGATATACCAGAGGAGGATGAAGTATCCCCAATAAACCCAAGACGATCTCTCAGAAAAAGAGTTCCACGAAATCTTGATTTTTCAACTCTTAACAGAAGGTGCATATATTGTATTTCAAATTTTAGAAGCTTGAATCTCAAATGGACTATCGAGCAGTACAAAATAGTTTGTAGGAATTAAAATTTTGGTTTGTATTTCTAACTAGTTTTCCCATTCCAGATGCAGCTTAAAACCCAAAAAACGATCATTCTCGGAAATGGAAAATGAAGAACAAATCAGAGAGTATTACTTGGATAAAACTGTCAAGAAACATACCAATTCCTTGGAAACAATTTTTGAGGAAAAAGAAGATTCAACTCAATCTACAAATTGTATGAGTGTTAAACGATTTAAGAGAATGATTCAGTTTACTCCAGAGCCAACAGATTCAAAAATCAAGAAAAGGAGAGAAAAAATAAGAAAAGTTTTCGGTTCCAAGATTAATTATAGGAAAAGACGAAATGTTTCCATGCAAGCTTTGCTGGACAAACTTAATGGATTGCAAAATGACCTTTCTGTCAATAATGACACTAAGTGAAGTTAAGTACAAGGCTGAAATCTAATGGTTAATTTTTGTGTACATATTATATATGCAAGCACAAATGTTTTTCCACGAGTATAAGAAACATCTCATGAGTTGAGTATTTCTTATACTAGAAATATAGTTAAAAAAAAATTAAGTAAATTAAATTTTTTAAATAAATGATTTTCTAAGTATCTTCTAATAGTTTTGTTCGTATGACTATACAATCAAATGACAGGTTTATATTAATTTAGTTTGTTTTTTAATTATCATTCTTACTTTTTATAACTGTTTCTTAATTTTGAGTAAAATCTCATGATAGAGAAAACTGAGATACATTACTTGAAATATTTTCTAATATTTTGTAATCAGGCAGTATGTAAATATAAACAGATTTTTATCATAAACCATATATGTAAATTCATACTTAGTATAAGTACTAGTATTCATTAAAACAATTTTATAAAAAAAAATATTGGCTTTATTTTTCAAACGATAATATACAAAATGTATGAAAGCATAAAAGTGTGTCTTACAATTAGGCTTAAAGTGCTATATAAGTAGAGTACTTGTATAAATTTAACAATGTATAGAAATATTTATGCATCAGCAGTTTTAATATTGCAGCTTGTTGCATTATCAGCACATCCTTCATAGGGACGAATTATCCCTTTATTTTCCTCAAATTCCTTGCTTTCTAATCTAATACAGGCACATCGATACTGTTTTGATTGAGGATTGTCGTAAAGCATTCTTGGAACACCCATCCAGTTTCTCGCAATTCCTCCACTGATCAGATCAAAAGTAGAAATGAGTATTTGTTTTCAATTCTTTATATACTTACTCTTCTTATTAATTTTTGAAAATACCTGTTTTTAGAACACCAAACTCTTGACCCAATATTAACATCCCACTCAACATTGCATGGCGGAAATTGAATTCTTCTCTGTTCTTCATTTGAATCCTGCTTTTTAGCAATCTGTACCAGTTCTTCTAGTTTATGTCTTTCGTTTGTAGGGGTTCCATCTTTTTTATAATATCTTCCAATCAATTTTCCTGCAAAATTAATTTTAATAAAACTTGATCCAAGTACAAAATTCACCTGAATTTATACCTTTATATTCATAAGTTTTTCTGTAAAATTCTACCCAAGTTAATAAGGATTGTATCTGTTTATTCGTAAGGCTTGATACGTCATCAATAAGTCCACTTTCTGTGAAGTCTCCAGTAATAAAGGCTGCAGAACCATCTCGTCCTGTAGATGACATTATAAATATCCTAGTTATTCTTTTGACGAGAAATATCCTTCAATCATTTCATATTTACCTGTAAATGCATGATAAGTCTCTCCAGGACCATAATGTTTGGATCCACTAGTCACATCAAAAACTTGACCTAAAATTGCCAAGTACAGTCCATCATTCAAGTTATTATATTTTTTAAGTGCACTTGCTGTGAATAAAATTTCTCCTTTATCGTTTTTAAGCATCTGTTCCGAATTCGATTTATAAAATTCACTATAAAAGTCTTTTATATAGTTTTCAATAATATTGTAATAACTACTCGAATATAACATATAAAGAGCAGATATACAAAACAATAACCAAAGGTACTTGGGCAACATCATTATGTTTGTGTTAAAAATATAAAAACATAATAACAAAAAAATCTAAATAACAATTAATAGGAAATTTATAAAAAATAACAACACCCACGTACTGGGTTCGACGATCGCAATCCCTATACTAAATAATCGAATGCATGTCTCGCTGACGCCATCTGGAAAGGATACACTGAGAGACTTTTGGTGTAGCTGCTACTCCTGCAAGTGTAGTGGTACCTCAAAATGTGGTAGTAGGCGCTACTCTTGCAATCGGAGTAACAGCTACTCCGATTCGGCGCAGCTAACGCGCCAAAGAGTGAAGCAGCGGCTCCACCTGGTCGCAGCCCTGTTTAGCAGACGACATAACCTCAAAACGCTCTCATGAGCTATAAACGAATATCTCTTACGATAATCTCTTTTGTTTTGTTAGAAATGGTTAAAATGTTAATGCTTCAGCTTTTTGACGTTGTTTAAGCAACAATTTCCAACAATTCTATCATCAATATATTCGATACACCCGAATTTATGCTTTATACGACATTTAGCTGTGTCGAGTTTTTGCGCCGAATCGGAGTAGCCACTACTCCGATTTGCAGCGCTTCGGTTGCTCCTGTTACGATATAGCCGTTACGCCGAAAGTCTCTCAGTGTATACACGTATCGGATACATATGTAGTGCGGTCGCGGTGAACGACAAGTAGTATATGGTAAAGCAGATTTGATTTGGGCAGGTGTTCGTTTCATCATGTGTGATGGACTCTCTGGAGTCGCGCATATATGCAGAACTGCAAATGCTGCAATTGCGCTATAGTGTCTGTAGCATATATAGGTATTGGTATGCGAGTATATAGTTCAGTATAGTGCGAGCTCTGTGCTGTCAGATGGAACTTTGAAAACATTGATTATCTATTTCTATTTCTAGATGTTGATTTTACGTTAACTTGAAGATTAGCAGGGGTACAAAATTGTAGTTAATGATCGTAATGAGATATATTCTTTTTAGAAATAGTTTAAATGCGTTTTACTTGTTAAAATTGTGATTCTTTAACCTTCTTTTTAGGTGTAATAAACAAGAAGTCTTTGCAAACTTAGAGGCTGTGAATTTTCAATGAATTTGTGCTTCCCTAATTATTGTAAAATAGCAGGTAAATATTTGTAGTTTTTTAGGTATGTCTATCCATGGATGATCAAACAAGTACATTTGATAGGAAAGATTCATAAAATCAATATAAAAATGAAACATTAATTTGTGATCAAATGTTAGTAATCCTATTATTCAAGCATATTTGTGCTTTGATGTAAATGATCATAACAACATTCTATTCTTACTTATCATTGAGCAATTCAACATAAAACATATCTTATCAAAGTATGGATATCTTTTTTATGAAATCTTATATGTGTGTATTTCATCCTACTGACAAATGATTCATTCATACATGATTTTCCTTTCACTATTGCACTACAGCTTTATTTCATATCAGCAATTTTATAAAACTTCTTTTTTTTTATCAACCCAGGATCAAAATGCCAAGTTCGAATCTTTATGCCATTAACAATGAAGGCAGAGTATTTGCACTCTCAACTACTGGCACAATGTGGAGAGAGTTTATGTACTTGGGTCTTGAATTCAAACAATTATCTGCAGTGCCTCACTTTATGTGGGCAATAGGTGGCGATCGACAAGTGTATGTTCATGTGCATGGCCTAGACATCCCTATAAGAATTAAGGAAGAAACTTTTGAAAATGAAGTAAATTATTATTATAAGAAAATCATTCTACTGAAATTCACATTTAATTCTATTGAATTAAAGACTTTATGGTTTTTTAGCGGTGGCTACCTTTAGAAGGATTCAGTGGTAGGCTCTTACCAACGGATAGATATCATTTTTCAAATCAAGATGGTTCAGTTGATCGTAGTCGTGACAAAGTTAAATTGCCATCTATGGCATGGCAATGGGAAGGAGATTGGCATATTGAAACAACTTTAGATGGTCAACCACTAGATCATGATGTAAGGAATGATTTTTTCACAATTAAAAGTAACAAAAAATTGTAACAAAATCTAATTCTGAACAGGGATGGACCTATGCAGTAGACTTTCCAGCTACATACACTACCACAAAACAGTGGAAGTCTTGTGTTAGGAGAAGAAAATGGGTTCGGTATCGGCGATACAGTGCTATGAACTCTTGGTGTGCGATTGCTCCTCTACATAAAGATGCAACAAAAGTTAGAATTGATAATTGGCATTACATAAACGTTCAAGTATAATGATGAATGTGCAGCACTAATTTGAGAAATTTTTCTAGGAGCCATTTATAGATGTTTCTATAGGAGGAAACCAAATGCCTGGGGGAAATCCTGGAGGGTTAATAGTTTGGGCAGTAACTGCATATGGAAGAGTATGTCAAATAACAAGATTCATCTCCGATATCTAGAAAATAGCTTTTGTTGATTAAAATTTATTTTGCAGGTCATGTTCAGAGTTGGTGTCAGTACAACTTCTCCAGAAGGGCTAAGGTGGAGCGCAATAAAACTACCAACTGGAGATGAGGCATCTCAAGTTAGTGTTGGAGTAACAGGGCTTGTGTGGCTAACGCTATTAAATGGAAAAGCATTGGTGAGGACAGGAGTAACGAGAGAAAATCCAATGGGTAATTTTTATGCAACAACTATCATTCTGCAATAAGAACTGCAGGATAATTTACAAATATTCATAATTTGTAGGAGATGAATGGGTTGAAGTAGAACCACCACGATCAGAATTAAGACTATCTCAAGTCAGTGTTGGAATGGATGCAGTTTGGGCTGTAACTCATGAAGGAACAGTTTGGTTTAGAAAAGGCATCAAAGGTGAGATGGGTGGAATTTGTGAACAATTGGCTGTTGGAACTGGTTGGGTAGAAATGTCTACAAAAATGATCACAGTTTCTGTTGCTTCAAATGATCAGGTAAATTATATCAACTAAACAAGTTATGGTTGTTTTAGTATGAATTTTAACTACCTAATAAATCAAATTGTTGTAAATAGGTTTGGGCTATTGGACATGAAGACAGATGTTTATACTATCGTAGCGGTATTACACGATCCGAGTTAACAGGAAAAAAATGGAGACCAATAAATGCACCTTTTCAACTAAGTAGAGCAAGCAGTAATGCTAGTTTATCATCCAGTAACAGGCACAGTATATGTGGCACTCCTCAACAGCAAAGACATCAAGCATACGGTTCTTTGGTAAACATTTTAGAAAAATAATAAAATATTTTTTATAAACATCTAATTCTAAATACTTGGATAGCAAAATCAACGACCTGTAAGTACCAGTGAAGCTTTAATTCGAGAATGGGAAGACCAATCAAGATCTGCACCGACGCCGACATCTTTAAAACTTTTTCAAAAACACAATGAATCACTTGAAAATAATATCCAGAAGACTTCCAAAAAAGGATTGCATCAAAGTGAAAGTACAAGGTTTGTACAAAGAATTCAAAATTTTTACTTACATTGTTAACTTGAACGCTATAATATAATATAGAGAATACTTGAAAATTTTAGTTCTGGAGGTTCTACAGAAATAAATGAATTTAATGAAAATAATGTAGCCAACATAACCATATCTAATGAAACTTTAAATAAAAGTGGTGAATCAATAGTTGTGTCAGGAAAAGGAATGAGTAGTACAGTGAAGGTAAATGTAATTTCTTTTTTAATTAAATTAACAGATAGAAATAACAATAAAAGAATTTGGTTCATCACAGGTTAATCCTGGATCATGGAGTCCTGTTCATTCTGTTGGATCAGTAGTTGGTGCTGAGGCCCATCCAGAAACTGATGGAAGCGTATTTGATCCTGATTTAACTGGTGATTCTGGCGTGTTTGGAGAAGACGAAAGTGCTGCTGCTATATATTGGGCTGAATGTGAAATGCTTTGGTGCAAAGTAGAGGCAGGAGCTTGTTTGGTTGACCTAAATAATCCACCAAAATGGATAACAGACGGAAATGGATCGAGTCAGGGTGAAATAGCTGAACCGTGGAGGATTCGCATTTTAGAAGAATTAAAAAATAGAATTAAAGGACTTGATTTTGATCTCTCGTTGTGCGAAAAAGCTATTGAAAAGTTAGTATATAACGTTGATAGAAGCGCATTTACAAATCATATTTCAATATTTAAAATTTCGTTCTAGATCGTCGTGGGTCAAGAATGGCGAAGCCAAGTGCAAGTTAAAAGGTTCATCTACGTATGAAGACTGTGTTGTTGAGTTAGAATGGATAAGCAGTGATAGTGGATCACTGGATTCTGGTACTTTGACCATATTGAATCCGGATGGTGCAACAACTTTAGTAAGAATTTGGATTACGCGAAATTTAACGCAATTTAAATTCATCATATTCCGCAAAAAATCAAAATGCAAATCGTTGATTCTCAGGTCCAGTTTCCTATATCAGAAATAGTTTGTGTTGTTTGCTGTAGTGAACCAGGTAGTCCTCGTTTAGCCATTTACACGCCACGTTTGACAAACTGTAAAATATTAAGACTACAATTTGGTAGTGATACAGAATTAGAAGACTGGATTGCTCATCTTACATCTGGTACTTTTTACTTTTTTATTTTGTACATTTATGACAGATTATAGATACTAATTATTGATAAAAAATTGATGTGATATTAATTTTTTTCTCAAGTATCTTGCCAAATAAATAATGCTTATGGGCAACCTAGCCCAAAAGCTGTTTGGGCTACCACTGCCCTAGGAGATGTATTTGTATATGATCCTGTTCTAACGGAGGTAATATTTTTTCCTCTCTTGTGAAACGCAACGTAAAAGTTTTGAAATTTCAAAAAACATCTTGTTATCTTCAGGAAAATCAGTATACAGATGGACTGTACACCCAAGAATTAGATACAGCTGGAAAAAGTTTGCCATTTGAAAGTATACTCCAAAACGGTTTCGGTCCTGGTAGCTCTTTGCGAGTTTCAGTATGTATTCACGACGACGCGGACAGGTGAATAAAAATCATTTTACTAAAGCTTTTTTTATAAAATCTTTTTAACTTGCAAAATTTACTTGATATTTCAGGATATCGCTCAACCTCGTTTGTCATTCCGTCACGATTAACAAGTACAAGCAAAGTGTAGATACGAATGATGTAGCTTTCCATTTCAACCCACGACTAAATGAAAGCATAATTGTTAGAAATACTTATCAAAATAATCAATGGGGCGATGAAGAAAGAGAGGGTGATAGTCCACTTCGATCTGGCTCAAATTTTACGTTGATAATAAATTGCGAGGATCGAGGGTATAGAGTTTTCATAAATAACAATGAGTTTACTTTTTACAATCACAGGTTACCTCCACAAAATATTACTCATTTACGTATTAAAGGAAAATTGACATTATGCAGTCTACTTTACAAATCAAAAACTGTAAGTCCTCTTTTATTTGTGTTGACTTAAACCTGACCTTGTTATTCATAAATAAAATACTCATTTCGCATGATGTAGGTGATTATCGAACCAATAGCAATGTTTTGGCGACAAATAGGAGGTCACTTAAAGAAAGTGGAAACGTGTAATTCAGGTGTGACATGGGGTATTGGTTACGATAATACTGCCTGGGTTTATACTGGAGGATGGGGTGGTACTTTCTTGAAAGGCATGTTCTTCTTTTTACTGCTAAATACGTATGTATAACTGGAAACGTTAACATTCTATATTGTTTTTCAGGATTAGATTTTAGTAACAACGGCGTAAATACAATGGTTGATACTCACAATTATTTTGTTTATGAAAATCAGCGCTGGAATCCAGTGACTGGTTATACATCCCACGGCCTACCTACAGATAGATATATGTGGAGCGACGCATCTGGTCGCCACAAACGCACACGAGAAAATACAAAATTATTATCTTGCCATTGGCAATGGGTAATTGCTTATTAAGTTTTAATATCATTAATATTTTTACCTTTCAAAACAATTGTAATATAAATCGTGAAAAAACATGTGTATATATTTTCTTAGGTTTCCGAGTGGATATTGGATTTCCATACACCTGGTGGTGTGGATCGCGATGGCTGGCAATACGCAACAGATTTTCCTTCGCAATATCATGGGAAGAAACACTTCACGGATTACGTGAGGCGACGCCGGTGGTTCAGAAGATGCCAACTTACGACTAGTGGTCCTTGGAAGGAATTAGGAAATACAAAATTGGTTGATGTCTCTTTACATGTATGTGAAATCGAACGTATAAAAAAAACTTGATTTTATTATTCAATTTATCTTGAATAACAATAATTTACAATCTATTAATAAAATACGTTTATAGACCTCTGATGATCCAGATTCAGATTCTCCTGTTCATGTTTGGGCAGTGGCTGCAAATGGTGAAGCATTATTCAGAAGAGGTGTTTCAGAATTTTGTTCCACGGTAATTGTAGCTTGCTTCTAAGCCTTAGCATAGGTATATGTGATTCTCATAAAAATTAACTTTTTGATAGGGTGTTTCATGGGAACATATTCCCAGTGATCAGGCGTTAGTAAGCATTTCAATTGGTCCAAAAAGACAGGTTTGGGCTGTTGGAAAAAACGGATCGTCATATTGGAGATTTGGAATTTCTGATATCAAGCCTGCAGGTATGATCTTGTTTAAAAAGAAAATTCGTTTGCCTTCTTGTTTGGCTTGATCAATTTGCTTATTTTTTATTCTTCAGGAGAGTCCTGGCAAAATGTAGAACCTCCATCTGGATCCCATTTGAAACAAATCGCCGTTGGCTCTAATATTGTATGGGCTCTAGATACTTCAGGAAAAATATCAGTCCGTCGTGAAATTCAACCAAAGGTATTTCCAGAAGGAACATATTGGCAAACATTACCTTCTATGACGAACGATCCTATTCATATCGGTAAGATTTTTTTTTTTTTTTATTGAAATAAAACCTTCATTAATCTGCAGTACCTTTCTTTTTATGTTAAAACTACATTAAATTTATTTAAAACAGGTGTTAATACAGAACTATCGGTACCTTCGTCTATACGTAATTTTCCTTCAGAGCTGTTACGTTGTTCGTAGGCCTACCTTTACTAATTTTTTAAACTTTTTATCCTTCTTGTTTTACTAATCAATTAATCATTACATGACCGTATTGTATTCCCAATATTTAAACGTCAAATATTATTTTGTAGATGTATCTGTCTTGAATGCAAAACAAGGATTTCGGCACGTGTCGGTCGGGCATGTACCCGGCCACGTTTGGGCGATATCGGGAGCTGGAATTGTATGTAAGAGGATTGGTATTACTGAAGAAAATCCAGCTGGTTCTGGTTGGGCTACTGGCATAGGGGTAAGTCATCGACTGTTGATAATACATTTCTTAACCAATATCTCATTTGCTAATCGAAATTCAAGTTCTTCTGTATAAAAGTAATTAGTGTCAAGGAGAAATTAAAACCTAATTATTTCTGTTTGTTAGGCCAACTGGCAGCATATAAGCGTTGGAGGTCTTGCTAACAAAACTAATTAGATGTCGTGTCATTTGCGGACGTAGCTTGGCTTTCATTAAAAATTGCTACAACGTCCCTACATAATATACAAGAATTGCAAGATTCCAAGTCATTGTCATTTAGTTAATGCTTGTTTTTAATAATTGGTCCAAAGAAATACAAAGACTCATATTGACTGTAAATAATTAACACTTCTGGGTAACAGTTCAAGAGAATATGTCATACTTAAATAAGCAATCTTTATGATCTAGTCGAAACACTAGTTTAAAATAATTTGTTTCTACTGAATTTTATCTATATTAAAAGACAGCCGCCTGTCTTATTGAATGTGAGATGTGCAGAGATTGGATGAGGCTCCGCCTTTTCATGAAAAACATGTGATTGTATTGTAATATATTTAGAATTATTTTTTCTAAAGAATAACCTAATAGTCAAAGACTTTATACTCTTTTGATAAATCAAATCATCGATTCAAACAAGTTTTACTAAATACTTTTGTTTATTATTTAGATATTAGAACACAAATCTTGGAAGAATATAGATCATGTATTTATGTAATGCACTAGACTGAATAGTGTTTAGATTTTCTCGAAGGTTTTTTCCAATTTCCAAGATATAATTTATAGATTATATTTTTTTCTATTTATACGCTATATTCTTTCATAATCATAGTGAAAGTTGAATTTCATGTATATTACTTCTTTATATTACAGAAGTACAATAAAGAATTATTTTATTTCTATTACTGAACAATCAATAGGAAAAAAGTAGCAATGCATTTATTATTATTCTTTTTCAATGAGGCATCGAATAACAAGTAGTCAGTGATGATATTTATGTAAGATTTTGAATTCATGAAATTATTGAAATAAATTACCAGTATTATATGTATGGTTTATTTAAACGCTCAACAATGTCTTATTTATTTTACTGGCATAATATCAAGTTATAGTACACAAATAATAAAAATACTTTTAAGTACGTTTTTAATGAAGATGAATGATATAGCGTTTACTGTATTAAAAGTTATGAAATGTTTAAACGTGCGCGTATGTTTCGCAGTATGTGTTTAAAATCTATTACATCGTTGATAAAAAACATTGTATTTACATGGCACGCTTTTTTGTTTGCGCGATGCGTTAGAGTATAAAATAATAATGGTCAGGCACAGCCCATAATCGAGAGTCTTGCTACAATATTCCTTATAGGTAAAAACAAATAGAACAACGGTTTGACACTTGCACGTCCAAGTAAACATTATACTAGTTTAAACATTCTCTATAAATAATGTGAGAGTTTGACTTGGAACTGGTGCTGATACTAGCAGACAGGATCATATTGTTAGTCTCGTAAAAAGAATCGTAAACAAAGTGCAATCATGCATAACTTGATAAAAATGCAAAAAAATCACATCGTATTTCTTACATTTTTATGTCATTATACATTTTTTAAGAGTATGATGAATTGAATTTAAAACATATTTCAACAATCATCATAGCTACGGTCTCATATATTCGCAAGTCCGAGTTCCAGAAATTTTCGCCTCGTTGAAACGAGCGTTATCTCTTCTTAAACATAATTATCTCTATGTATATAAAATAACAAAACAAAAATACATTTATATATACTGCATAAAATTACCGAATGTTATATAGTTTTTCTCTTTAAAAGCTGTTCCATGCGTTGTTTTTTTAAACTGAGAAATCAAATCGGCAAGTTTTCTCACGCGCATGGTTGTGGCAACAACGAGCGCTTTATTATTTGTAATAATACTGCTCTTCAGTAAAATGGAATTGCTGCGTCGTATCGTATTTGCGAATGAGTAGAACTAGCATTTGGTGACGACTTGAACCTGATCGGCATACTTTCGCGCTAGCGTTTCTGCCTCTAATCGTTCTCGCTCTCCCTGTACACTGTGTCTTACTCCATAAAAGAAGTAAATACAGAAACCTATGCAAAAAATTACGATTCATTGTTGAATAATTTTAGAATAGTAATGTACTCGAATTGAAATTGTAAACATCTAGTTGGTATCATGCAACTTGAAGAAAGGCAAAAATTAAAAAAAAAAAAACGATGCAAGCTCGTACCTATTACCATCCAGGCAGCGAATCGTATCCACGTATTCATATCAAGTTGCAGCATCAGGTAGAGGTTGATAATGATGCTAAGACATGGTATCAATGGCACCAGCGGTACCTATATACAGAAAATTCACGAAACGTTGAGTAACGCTAGTATTAATATACCACCAGCAGCTAATGTCGTGCTCAATAACGCAGGTACAGGTATATACGTACCTTAAAAGACAATTCGATCTGCTGAACGGGCTGTCTACCTATCGCGGTGGCAGTGAGAAGAGCGAGCAAAGCCAATATCGCAAATATGACGGATGGCAACTTACCCTCGAGTACATTGTAGTTATTGACCAAGATGCCAATAATAAAGACGATGATGCCTGAAATAAAAACGATACGATACAGTCGAATCAAGTACGCACTAGCCGAAGAATAATGATAATACGAGGCGTTGGCGCACCGAATAACAAGACACCGTATTTGGCCGTTAAAGTTGAAAAGTCAGTAGGCTCCTTCTGGTTGTAGAGATTGAAAATTTGTTTGAAGTAGTTCGCGGGCGTCGAGTACATTGGACCTGTGGTCTTGGGATTGGATAACTGCGTAGAGAGCTCTTCCTTCTGATATCTGGGATGCATTTGATAGCAAAGGTCATTTATACATAGCCAAATACATAGTGACATTTGGATATGCATAGTTCACGGAAATTACCTCAATATCAAAACTGATACGGCTACTATGGTGTAGGCAAGAAGTGTCCCAATGGACATCATATTGATGAGTTGTTGCAGATCAAAGAGCAGAGTCATGATTCCTGAAAAGGCAATTGAATTCGTTAAGAAAAAGTATATAATTGTAGAGTAGCCGCAAATGTATTCATCGGCGTCACTCGACTCGATCGATCAAGATCCAACAATGGAATTGTATACACGACGCATTGCGTTTTTTCGACATAATTGCATGAGCTGCATCGGCGTTTGCGCGTCAACAAAAGTTTGGGTGTAAAAAGAAATGAAAATTATAGCTTCAACTGACCAGTGAGTACTCCGGATAACGCAGTGCCCAGCAGCGGGGTCATGGTCTTGGGATGAACTGTGGCCAGGAACTTGAAGATGACTCCGTCACTGGCCATGGCGTAGAGGACACGCGGCAGTGGGAACATGGCCCCCAGCAGACTGGTACAGAGCGCGAAAACTGCGCCTATGTTAACGATCCACTTGATGGTTGGCCAGCCGATCTGGTCGTAGACGTATGGGAATGGAGCTTGCGCATCCTATATTGTATCAGGGTACAGTATGAATGGAGTATACTTTCAAGCTGTGAATTGGGCGAAACGAGTTTGAGATGGCAATAACCTGATCGTAGTACGGCCACATCATGGTGAGCACGGTGGAGATGCTGAAGTACGCCAGGAAGATGATGGTGAGCGAGAGGACGATGGCAAGGGGGATGTTCCGTTGAGGATTCTTGGCCTCCTCGCCGGTCGTGGCGACGGCGTCGAAACCAACGAAGCCATAGAAGCAGATGGCCGCACCCTCCATCACACCCTTGATGCCGAAGGGCATGAAGCCTCCAGTACCCGGATTCGTCACGTTCGTCGGAATGTCCACGACGTCAATCGACCAGTTGCCCGGATCCGCTGCAATTTTTTCCCCATTTTTCACACCGTTATAATATCTCGTCGCGATTGCGAAACGCGTCAAGGTTGCCTTCTCGGGAAAACGGCTAACGGTGCGCGGTTCGTGATTTTGTGAAAAGCCACTTACGCCTATTCAAGGACAGGGTGTAATCTTAAACTTTTTCAATTATAAAATTGGACAATTTTCGCAAGAAAGAAGCAAAAAAAGGTACAACGAGCAGTGAACAGTCATACCTTTGATGATTCCAGAAACCACAATGATGGTAATGGTTATCAAGTTAATCGTCGTGAAAACGTTATTCAGCATGGACGACTCTTTGACGCCGATGCTGAGGAAGAGCGTCAGGAGTATGACCATCCCGAGCGCGAAGAAGTCGGGATACTGCGAGAGGAAGGAGACTTTTATTGGCATCGCCTCGTGCAGGGCTCGTTCTATCGTGTAGTTTGTGAGCACGTCGATGTAGCTGCTCACGCCTCTGGCCATACTCGCGGTACCTGTCGGACAGACCGTCAGCGTTTCGTTCATCGTCGTTGGGTCATTTTTTTTTTTTTTTTTTTTTTTTTTTTTTTCACCTATGACGTATTCCAATATGAGATTCCAACCGATAACGAAGGCGATGAATTCTCCGACTGTAACGTAGCTGTAGACGTAGGCTGAGCCCGCTTTCGGTACTCGGGAGGAAAATTCAGCGTAGCACATGCCTGTGAAGATCAGAGTTTGGTCATGAAAAAAGCATCGTCTTGGTTTGTGCGCGTCTTATGACGAAAATTTTTATCATGGTCAAAGATATGCAAGTAATCAATCGTAGTTAAGAGCAATAAGCTGGTGACACTACGCCGAAAGCTTTCGCAGTGAAAGATAGCGTTACGTGGCGCGTTTGCCTTACACAAGTGAACCCGAGACAAAAAAAAACAAACAAACAAACAAACCAGGCTTGCATAAAAAGATTCTATTTTTAATTCGAAAAACTCCTATTCCACATAACAGGCGTGCATAAAACTCGTCCGTCGCCGCAGCATAAAAACGCACCTGCAATTAGCAAAAAATCTGTGTGTCGTATAGTAAGAAAAGACAGCAACCTGCGAAGGCAGAAGCGATAGCGGCGATGAGGAAGGAGATGCAGACGGCTGGTCCAGCGGTATCCTTGGCGACGCTGCCCGCGAGTACGTAGACGCCCAAACCCAAGGTCGAACCGACCCCCAGAGCCGTCAGGTCGATTATCCCCAATACCCGGGCCAGCTCGCTCTTGGCCGTCAGCTCGTCGTCCTGGCGCCGCCTCGACAACGCCCTCCATAGTCTGGCGCACGTCATTATCTAAGTTTTCTGAAATTTGCGAGAGATTTTTCGTGAAGAATTTTCGGATTTTCGCACGCCTATTTCCGGAAATGCTACAGCTGGTGGTCGCTCCTTTCAAATGCTCATTATGCTTGTTGCGTTCGTTATAAAACGTTCGAGAGTTTTACGCTTACCTCGATGATTGTTGCCCCGTGCGTCTTCTCGAAATTTTATAACTTATATATGCGATTACGTTCTATATCAGATACTCCTACAGCAGTGTTGTTAATTGTCGTCTCACTTCTCGTCTTGGTCACTGTTTACGTAGAGCAGATTACAGCAGTACGTTACTTTCGAATTTCTAGGATTATTGTCAGCGATTTATCGTGGATAATTATATGCATGCACGATCTCAGCGTAGTTTGTTGTCTTACTTAAAACTGTTACGATGATTTTTACAAGTCAATATAATCTAAGCATTCGATAAAATTCAATGAAATATTGCTATTCTACGTAACTTTCCACTTGACCATTTTCTTAGTGAGAAGTAAATCAATGTTTTCACTTGGCATTAGAGTTTACAATGACAATAACAACAACAACAAGTATTTGTTTGTTCCATATCAACATCTACGGAGCAAATTTTAACGAATAAAATTTTATTTGGTTCGTGAATAAAATTAAAAACGACGTCGCGTTCTCGCACGTTAAACTTTCAACTTGATTCTATTTTGCGGCTAGTTCATGATTAACTGGCGTAACATCAATCTTGCGCCTCTACAGGAGTGTGTTTATATTTACGGTCCTTCCCCCCATTCGGCTGTTTGCATCGCGTACAACTTTGCGGCATACGTGTGTATGCGAAATCGTTTATGTACATCGGATTAGAAAAATACAGAGTTTTTTTTATTAAATTTATAATATTGTTACGGGTTAACAGTGAAAATATTATTTTCCATATTATATGGATCCACAATTGACAGAATGTTTACTTAAAAAATTCATGATCAAATACGAGTTCCGCGCGTATAACAAACGCACATATACATGTATCCCTCTCACGCGATCAGCTATGTAATTTATCAGCTATGTTAATCGAATAATGTGTATAATAGAAGAAAAAACACCACACCTTACATCCCGCGCATATTTGCCATACGCTTTTCACACATACATCCCATATATAGTTTTTTCTTGTATTCCAATTACTAATTAATAATCAATTCATTCAGCTCCAATAACTATGCGGGATATCGTATGCTAATGCGGCTCCATTGCAAATTTCCTTTCGCCTTTTCAAAATCTATGATCCGCATTACTTATATATCCAAGTGAATTGTAAGAATGCAATTTTTCCCCCCAGCTGATTCATGGAAATCCACAAGTGTGCGTGCGTTACGCTGTCAAGGAAATCTGGACAATAAAAGTATAGCCGAGATCTACCGCCGCTCTACGGTGTTGTGTGTCAAATAAAGACAGAGCGAGCAACGATTATATGGGTAATTAAAGCGCGCCGAGTTACGTGTTTATATATATATATATATACGATGCCTATGCGCGGTTTTTTTATATCGACTCGAGATTACACACACGTGAGCTGAGTCGAGCTCGCGCTATATATATATATATATATAGTATTATTAATTAATAATGACGATGAGAAAACTGAATTGAAAAGTACCACAAAGGAAAATTATTGTAATTGGACGATTTTTCTCTCTACTGTAGTGATCAACGTACACTTTGTCGAAGGTTTATTCGAGTAGCTTATATTTTCAACCGAGTAGTTTCGAATTGCAACGTCCATTTTTTTTTCTTTTATGTAAATCTTGTTGCGAAGGAAGTCCGCGCAGTCTAGCACCGATGCGTTAACAATATTGCGCTGGTCATATTAAATAAAGATAACACGTTATCCTTTACACACTAGCAGCGGTATACGTCGCGGCGATTATTAAATCTGCAAATCACTCGATTTCTCGCAGCGCGAGATACGCG
The DNA here is from genome assembly GCA_024372645.1 of Trichomalopsis sarcophagae. Lineage (NCBI taxonomy): Eukaryota > Metazoa > Arthropoda > Insecta > Hymenoptera > Pteromalidae > Trichomalopsis > Trichomalopsis sarcophagae. The sequence continues at coordinate 90,458 of QLSS01000312.1, read as the reverse complement.
TTACAACAATTTTTTACTCTCGTTTTATTATATTCTTTTCCAGCGCATAGCGGCGCACCGTCTATGTATTATGCGCCTCGAGTTTTTTTTTTTTTTTTTTTTTTTTTTTTTGCGCCAGACATCACGTGACGAGTGGCCATTATTCCGCGGACCTGCGTAGTTGTCCTAGACGCGGCGGCTATATATGCTCTATCCGCCGGTGCTACAGTATTATACAAAAGTGACAATCGCGGCGCACATACCTGCTCTCATTGAGATTTTATACGCTTCTCGGGCTTTATGGCCACGGAAGTACGCAGCGCCGATTTTATAGCTGCGGTGGGAATTTGACGACGATTCTTATCTAAATTGAGCTAAATCCTCTTTTTTACGCCTGTGGTCGCGGAGTAGGAGGAGGTTTTTCCGAAATTCCATTCCCGATAAGTATATTATATATACATTATCGGTGTGGAATATATATATATCACCTATAAGCTCTCGACAGTCCTTCAACATAATCCAGTCTTGTTTGGCGAAAATCGAAACTCGCCCGCGGCGACCGTGACCTGTTTGGGCTTCGAGGCCCAAGAAAACGAAAACATTGAAAAAAGTGACTAGTGTCCTCGAAAATTTTGGCTATCCGTGTTCGAGATATCGCGGATCAGCTCGTTAATATGCGTTACTTCAGGCTCGCCTGGCGAGGACCGACTACACACCGCGGCCTAATCCCAAATAGACTTTCTTTTTCTTTGGACATCTCGATGCTGTTTAGCGCTCCCATTTTATGTCTCTGTGGCATCGTTGATACAGATAAATATTTGTTTGTATGTATTTTGCACAGTTTAAGATTTTGAATCAATCGGACAATATGGATGAATTGAAATGAAGCTGTGACAATGTTATTCTTCCTTTTTTCCAGTCGAACGAGCACGCGGTTTTTCCGGCCCCTATAAATTAACAGCAGATAAACTGTTCAGAACGGAATTATAATCGAGCTTTATTGAGGATATAGCTATAGATGGGGATCTTCGTGAAACGTAAAATTGGGTCAACGGGTACTTCACACGAATCCAACGATTCCTCGCACGTTTTTCGTATATAAGTATTTGCAATGCAAACATCGCAAGGCAAAAGAATAATAGTATGGCCTACAGGGAAATAAATACGCTCGACAGCATCTCGAAATTTCCCACAACGCGATCAGAATACACAGGCACGCGGCTCAGAAACGCTTCCGGATCGAATCGCACACGAAAAAGACACACGACCCTGGCCAAGTGTACAGCCGTCTACGTGACGTTTAGGTATATCCCTGATGCCGATGAAAGAGGAAACGACTATTTCGAGAGTGGGTATATACAGCAGGCGCAGGAAAAAATGGAAGAGAGAACGCACCGGCGCGTGTGGAAAAGTCAAGGTCCGCGCCTCGACTGCAGCAATTGAATTTTTCCCCCTGTCGAACTCATGGCTCATGGATTATTTAGATGGGTATACCGAGCGGTACCGAACGCATCAGCCGTTACTATATATCATAGAATGTACCATACTACATTATAATGTGCCAAGCGACTTGTTGTCTCTTGAAGTGCTTATATATTTTTTGTTTAACGAATGCAGGCTGCTTTTTAGAATTCGTTAGAGACACCCGGCAGTCGATATAGGTTTGTAACTATATAATACTATATAGCTGTCGTTCGTTTATGCAACGAGTGTATCAGTAAGAATGCAAGTGAACGTATGAATACAGGATATATTTTTTTTTTATCATTCGACTTTATATGTTATATTATAGTGCTGCGATAATGAGTATGCAAGTTCTTTTTTGCAATAACGCAACAAGTGAATAAACTTTTTCTAATCAGCCGATATATATATATATATATA
>QLSS01000312.1:25405-88495 GCA_024372645.1 Trichomalopsis sarcophagae | reverse complement strand
ATACTGTCAAACGCGCCGCAGTAGCTTATCAACCGATTGTCGGGATCGTAATAACTAATCGGCTTGGTTGCACCTTAGCCAAAAATTCAAGGATTGCACAAGTTATATTATACAACAGATAATACTGCGACAATCGACAAAGAAATCGTAAATACAAGTTACGAGCATCATAGACATCCGGAAAACTATATACGCTTAATAACAGTAAGGTCGACTACAATTTTTTTTTTATTTATTTTTTTGCAAGAATTTTGCAGAAATAATTTCAAGAGCCAGCTTTTGAGAATTCTGTACGAACTTTTTATAGAACATAAACGAGTTTAAAAAATTATAACTATAATAATTATCATATTATAAGCCATTAATAAGCAAGGGACGCGCTTCCGAAAGTAATCGAAGATGACTGAGACACATTGCTAATGCGATAAAGCGTATAGGAAAGTCCTCGTAGGCTATTAACCGCGAGGTCCACGCGCTCGCACAAGGTTGCGACCCAATTATGCCGGGAGACATAATCGCGCCGAAAAAAAATCGCGAGTAGCTTATATGTGACCTTTTATACGTAACACCGAGTCTATGGATCGATTTCTAATGCCGCCTGTGCTCAGTGCTTATATATTATATATTTTCAATCGAGTACTAATATTAAGACTATGTTCAATTGTTTAATTGTTTGTGCGTGATAGTTATATATATATTTTTTTTTTTTAATTATACAGGAGCAGTTTAAATGATCAATACGCATCCTGCTATAGTACCCATATCTATTCTCAATATTTTTGTTCGGAAATCCATGTCATCAGATATTTAGAAATATTTATAGCACGCAATTCTACCATGTAAATTTTAAATTTTAAATAAAATAATTTAAGATATAGTTTTTATCTTATTTAAAAAAAAAAAGAATATTGTATAACTGTGCGAAATATGTTACATACAATTTCAAAAACAAAACAGTAATGTAAGCGTTAACATTCCGGAACCGGTTATTTTTATACCTATATATGAACTGGTAATAGACGAGATTCGCAGCAAGCTAATTATTGCCGAGCGCTTCTTCGTCTTTCGTTACAGATCCACGCCCGACTTGTGAATGACTAAATGAATCAGCCCATCAACTGAAATAGAATATATAAGGTGAAGTTTACTATATTTATGCCTATGTGCGCTTACAAGAATTAATCTTTACTAAAATATTGTCATGATACGTAAGCAAAATCATTACGAGGATTTGTTGCATCTCTGTAAGCAGATGGATACGGTATATGGTCAGACGCCTCCAAACCTATTCCCTTGCCTTATTTGTCTTCATTACTCATGTTGTCGGATCTGTTATATTTGTTATAATTTGTTATCAAGTAAAAAATAGTACACTCCGCACGACGTGAATTATCAACCAAACAAAAACATTCAGTTTGAATACGATGAAAAAAAAAAACTGAAAGCAATTGAGAAAATTCACGATTACCAAAGATTTTAGAAAAAGGTACAATAATCAGTCAATATTGATTTCATGTTAACTTTGCATGAGTAAATTCCGGATACGTTAAAATTGACGTTAACTATATGTATGAAGATTAACATTAATTTGTTTTAAAATTTTAGCATATTTCAAGTGCAATTTTATGTTGTGTTTATCTTGCAGACATCGAATATGTAATGTTAAACCATATATCGGCTGCCTATGCACAGAGAGTGGCGTATTTAAACTCCGATGGCGATAATGGCTCACATTGATTGATAGTGCCAACGTGTAGTTACTTTTTCGAATGGGTTTTTGTTACAAGTAAACTTTGTGGTTTTCCGTTAGATATGTAAAGCAGTTTGCACGAAGATAAAACTGTTGTGAACCGTTGTGTTTTTTATCAGAAACTTAATTTGAAAATGATCGCATTAAAAATGTTAAAAATCCAGATTCAACGAAAAATTCAATCTGAGGCCAGCAACCAAATAATTTATAAAGTTTGATTTCGAAAAACTCTTTAAAAAATAGAAGTATAATACGCGAGGAAAACAACATCGACATATCCTGCTTTCAAAAAAGTAAAAGTCAAAATTTAAACAGGATTTATTGAGGTTCGGCCTTTTCTCTTTATTGGACAAAGAATTTTTCATGGCTTACGTTGAAAAACCAAGACCTTTAAGCCTACGTTTATAGGATAAAAAAATTTGATTATTCACTAATGCGCATCAAAAACAGTCGCTTATATAATATCAGACGTACATAAAAAATAAAGTTTTGAGTTTGGCATTTGGAAAAAAAGACTTGAATTGAATTTCTTTGGTTTGCAATAAATTTGTCTGTGTCGAAGTTCGGATACTGCTTTTACCCACTGCAATTAATGCCAAGTATCATCAAAGCTTCGATTTCAATTCGCGCGACCTTAAGCGTGAAAAAGAAATCCTGACTAATTGAAAATATATCGACTGCAGTATCCTATCAGAGACGTCGAGATTGAGCAAACTCTCTGGACACTTCATTAAAATTGCGAGCTTTTGAATAATTCCGTACTCTCGCGCGTTACTCGATCGGCTTGGCAAAATAAAATCGAATTATCCAAGATGTCGATGGATCAGATTGTGTTCCGCAGCATAGCAATTACCGATGATTATGCGCAAAGTATTTTCGTAAAACCAAACAGTCGAGTTTCAATTCCGCGCGCGGCGATATCCTGCAGTGCGCCGCATGCGCATACAACCCGGAAATGCTGACGATCTCGCCTCGCGAACAAGGAAAAAAACCTGGACGTTTTCCCTCTCGATAAGTCAGAATCCTCGCTGGCGGCGCGATAAGATTGAACCGAGCATTATCGGCGTTAATAACGCCGCGCACACATTGCAGACGACGGCGTATTTATGTATACAAATATGGATCATAATCATCGAAACGCGGCGTTCCAAGAGAGATAAGACGGGGTCTCTTTTTGCAGGAAGGTGGGGCGCTAGTGTCACTTTTTCGAAAGTTATAACGCCGATCGAGGGGCTTCGCCTTGCTTTTATTCCACGTTTCCATCATTGCCGCGAAGGCATATATATATATATATATATATATATATATATATACATATATATGTAGATCAACAGGTGAACGCGCGTCACATCAGAAGATAAACAGCGAAGAGTCATATAAGTACATCGGCGTTAGTAAGTAACGCCGCTGCGAAGACGTGTGTCTGTGTTCGCATTGTGCACAGGCGTCTACGTGCAACGCCGCGTTCTCTGCGCGATAAGAAGGATTAACGCGGTTTATTGGCCAATTTCGCTTAGACGGAGCGTTAATGCTCGCACTTCATTGCTTTCGGGCGTTTTTAAGCTCTCGCGAGCCGAGCGGCGTTGTGACGGCTTTTTCCGAAGTGCAGCGAAAAACTTGAGCGGTTATTTTTAGCGGATCAGGACTTTTATTACGTATAATAATAGGGCTGATACAATTTAGCCTGTTCATCCGAAGATTCATTCAGAAAGAAGGTGTTTTTCGTCTTACGCGTAAAAGGGGGTCGAGTGGATACAAAGCTTGTGAAATTTCTTTTATATACCAACTCGACGTATGAATTTTTATTACCTTTTTTCTCTCCACGCAATGTTTCGAAATGTTTTGTTATTCAAAACTATTCCGATTCACGGAAACTATCGTGAAAATTATCCTGTCGACTAATTTTCAAAGAGTTTTTACATTTAACCGGTCTAAGAACACGAGTTGCGTTATTATTGCTGTAATAGTTGACCTTCGAATGGTCTTTTTTTTTTTTTGCTAATAAACAAAATACTGATGTTTAACGTTTCATAACAAAAGTTTAATAAAAAAAACATTAAAAACCGCCAGTTTTTAAATTTTGAGATATATACCGTATATAGGTATTCACTAGTTCATTTTCTTAGTAATTTCGAATACTTATATCTTACAATTGTTTCCTAAATTGCACATAATTAGAGTTACGTACAGTGACCTGTTGCGGACTGTACCGTCTGTTAATTTGTTTATAATATTTCAGTTTGCGGATCATGCATTAAGTTATTGCTTTTATTAAACTTTATTACTTAGTCGTGTGAATTATTTTATAATTATAGTCATCAACTTTATTGTTCTTTCAGAAACTATTCCAAATAGATGTGCATACTTAATAATTAGTTCAAATAACGATAGAGCATATGCGATTAAAGAAAAGTGATCAAATTACTTTAATTGATGCATAGGAAAAAAGTTTATCCCATAAATGAACAACACAGACAGTATGGATATTCCCCGCGAAAAAATTTGTATGCATGGACTTTGTTGAAACGAAGGTCAGAATCATACGCTGACCGCCAAACTAAACTTAAATTTATTACTCTAAAGTTAAAGTTGTATAAGCTCTTCGTATTTCAAAAACGAAGACTTTAACTTATGATTCTACAAAACAATTCTTTGAAATTTGGATAATTTACTTCAACATTTTGTTTTAAATTATATTATAGGACAATGTTTAAAGCACGTATAAGGCACATAAAAATAAACAGCGAATGGATATTTAAAAAAAAAACGCTTGTTCGATAATAAATCTTTTTCCTTAAAACAGGTGCCTCTGTTAATTTATAACAATATTAAATTCGAAGAAAATTAAAAAAAAAGAGCAACCACCACTGATGCCAAAAAGAAAGAAGTACTCACAAAAAGATCGTTTCTCCGTTCTCCAGTGATCTCCTCTCTAGTGCGGACGGAGATCGAACGCGGAATGATCCGAGAGTCGCTCGCGCGCGCCTAGGTATATAGCCAAGTTAGTCGGCCGCCTGCCCGTGAACTAATAAAAGAGTCTCGTCGTAACGGCGGTGGCTCTCTAGCACCTGATGCCTATACCAATATACGCTCGTGCCGCCACTGCTGCGCTCACGCGGAGAGAAATCCGCGAGATACACCTCCCCGCCCTCGACTTCGGCCAAGGATCAAGTTCACGTGCGCCGGACTGCTACCTGTTACGCTCTCGGGCAACGATTTCCTAATATCGAGTTGGAGTTCCGATGTAAAGTTTGGCAACGTTTTAAAGATTGCATTCGATTTATAAATTGTGGAATTTCTAGTGTATGGACGATGACAATATTTAGCTCGTGATTGAATAGATTTTGTTATATTATAGTTTAAAGGTCGAGTATTGTGAGACGTGCAAAACAATGTTAAAAGACGGTGCGTTATGTGGACAAATGATTTGTATGAACGTCGATTATTAAAACGAAATGAAAAGTGCACTTTAGCTTTTTGTGATTGATTAGTTTCGTGAAAGAGCGACATCCATTTCCTCTAATAATTTACGAAAATCCGAGTTCCAATGGTCGTCAAGAGATTTTATTACCATTTCATTGTTTACAAGAATTTTATAATAATTTTCTCAGAAATATATAAACCGCATGTTACTGCGAAGCTTGGATTTCAGCAGTATCAAACTGCAGAATCAAACGTTTGATATTTCCTTCAATTTTTATGATCTATACATTGTGGCTTGATAGGTCCGTGATATACTTTAAACTTTGCAAAAGCAAAAAATCTTACTATTGCTTTCAGGAAATCACAGCGCGTATAAAAATGTACTTATTTTATGAAAATCCAAAATGCCGTTTTCTACACTTCGCATCAAGCGAGTATCTGTGTCTGTGCGTATCTCAATAAGTCTCAAGATCGTTGTAAAATCTTAGTCTATGAATTTAAATAATTACATGCACAATTCCTGAAGGTTCAGGGCCGTTCACGATTAAACGAACTTATAATCTAAATTTGTACTTCGCAAAAAGAAGTATGCGGTTAAATTCGAACCTGAGGGGGATTCATTGGAACTAAGCTGAATTATTACTGCTTTTCGTTGATTTGAACATAATCTCTGGATTTGTTGCGCAACCTGGACACGTGTGCAAGGATTCGTGAATAAAAATTTCACAATCCAAGCAAAATGTTCGTTTACATTTTTCACAGACATACACCTAAAACGTAAAAATTATTCTTGCTATTTCGTGTAATCGTAATAAACTCTAAAAAATCTAAAGAAAGACTGTTTACCTTTTTATCCAATTCTACAAAATTCTTTTGACAAGCATAACAACTGGCCGGATCTCCTTCATATTGCTCTTCTTTGAAATGTTTTATTGGGAATAAATAATGATATGATCGAGCTAAATGAGGTGCCGACACGAGAGTAAGCCCACAGCCTCTACATTCCACGGGTAATTCACAGTGTTTGCTAAGGCACTGAGGGCATAGGTATCCTGGATTTGTAAACCTTGAACTTTCATCTGGCTTATCTGCATGACTGCGAGGAAAAAAATCGTGATTAGCGATTCATGCTAATTTTATAATAGTTTGTGATGAATTGAAGAACATGGCAACTTACCACATACATACAGCCATAGATAACTCGGTTGTAGAAGCTTGTAATGCATGATGGGGAAAACCCATTTTGACTAGAGCTGCATCTAATCTTGTCGCAGCTGGTGGAGGATCAACATGTGCTGTTAATTTTTCTTTAAAATGCTTATCATCTAATACAACTCCGTGTTCACCACCAGTATTTACAGCCATTATTTTACAAATGTTCAATTCAGCAGCTAAACCAATCACACTACATCGAACTCCATCAGTTTTCAAACTCTAAAAGATTATAAAGGATCAAAACATTGCTGCGAGAAAAATCATACAATATTGATAAACGTTATTTTATATACAAACTTGTATTGTTTCCCCAATATCTCCAGGATCACAAGTTGTAAGTGAACCCATAATTAATAATATTTCTTTACTTGCATGGGATGGCACCATCTTTAAGGTTTTTGCAGCAAGCTCTAGTGAATTTTGTAATGAAGGTTCTCCGGTGAATGATGTTTGTTGTAAATTTTTCAAGTCCTAAACAACGTTTGAAACTAAATTGTAGGTTTGTTTTAAATAAAATAATTGTAGTAGAAAATAGACAATAGTTTACTTTTAGAGGTTTCTTAGGGTTTCCAGTGAGATCTGTGACTTTCTCAGCTCTTTTATTTCTTGTAATTATGATACCTAATTGGCTGATGGGATTTTGATAAAAGAATTCATCAATAAAATCTTCCAAAAGCTGAAAATTCAAAGTTTATTGTGTTGTTAGAATTTCATTCACAAAGATAGAAGAAACTATGTTTAGATTAATATTTACCTTTAGAGCACATAGGAAACGAGTTGGCTTTAAATCTTGATTAGTCATGGATTCGGAACAATCAAGAATAATGTACAGGTGCCTCATCATTCCCAAACGGGAACCTTCTTTTCTGTCTAATTGTCGTTTTCGTTTAGCTTTGTGGATGATGTCGGCTACAGAAGCCTCCAACATTCCATGATCGTCTTCTTTAATTGCCTCCCTATAGTACAGAATACAAGTTAAATTTTCGAAATGCAAAACAATATATTTTGTATCAATGGTGGACAGGTATCAAAGACAAAACTCACCATGTTTTTTCGTAACCAGTCTCCCACCGATACTCCTTTTCTTCTTCTTCTTCTGCCATTGTAAATTCACTTTTGGAATGGTTAAAATTTATTAATTAATATTTTGTATTCAGCAGATCAACAATGCAATAGTGATTATTCTTAATTATTGGAAAAATTCAATCAAAGAATTCATTTTTTATATTATTTTTCAGATTGAAGTATAATTTTATAATTTGTTGTTGAAACTGGAACGTAAAAATAACAAGTTTAGAAAAACGATAAATGCAAAAAAGTGAAAAATGTTTAACTTTGAAAATAACTTAAATTTCGCGATTATAAGAAGAAGATAATAAGGTTAGATTAACGGAGTACCTGAAAAGTTTAAATTAAAATCTGAAATTAAATGGGTAAAAACGCAAAAACTCGATCCTCACGTTTGGTCCTGCCCTTCTCGAGCGACTTTTTCGAATAAATCTAAGCAGTGCAAAAAAGAGAAACAAAGAAACGGCGATTATTTACAACGCGACAGTGGACTTGATTCGCCGCACGTACGGCACGGCGGCACGGCCTCGTGAAGCAAAACAGAAAACCGAGAAAAAAAAAAAAAAAAGCCAATCTGTCTCCCACTTTCTGTCTCTTTTACCCCTACCCTACTCCATCAGTACCTATTCGGTGTATAATATCAACGAATATAGACTTGGTATAGAAGGACCATTTTGAAATACACGTAGAGCCTATACTATTATTATTATTACACTATAGCTATTATTCGTTGATAATATGTACGCAAGGCTGCCACTCTCACGGGGCGCAATAGACCGAACATAACAAACCCAACACATATACGTATATAACTATAGTAAGTATATCGCATATATACTCGCATACAATCGCATATTCGCATTACCGTTATATATGCTCGATCGACCAATCGGCTTTCACCGCTCAACCGCTGCACGTACCCGATCAGCCTAATTGTGGATTTGCAGAACGTCCCGACGCGCAGCGCAGCAGTAGCTCTAGAGCTCAGTGCGGCCAACGTATCGCCCAAAACGCGGAGCTCCGCCGTTTTCAGCGGTAAGTTCGAAACCACCTCCTCCTCCGGCTTATATTTGCATCCACTGAACCCCCTAGAACATTTGAATCTACACCGTTGACTCGAGGCATGGAGTTTCTCCCCGAAATAATCACGAATCCCGACGAAAAAAACGTCGCATCCCAGAAAAATCGAAGCGGCGAAGCGAGGTGAGGGCGCAGCGATCGAAGTGCTATGTATATATATATATATATATATATATATAGTATATAGTCGACCGAGATACTGTGTACAGTTTTCTCCGCGTTCCGTCGGCACAGCCGGGATCAGTGGAGCCTGCGTCGCGCTTTCTATACTTGCGTAAGTATATATATATATTTCGCCCGGACAGCACGCGCGATCGTCGACTATCGAGCAAACTTTTCGCGAATTATCCGAAAACTCGCGCGGGGCCGCTACTGTAGCAGTGTAGCTGCATCGCAATTCGCAAGCCTCTCGCTGCTTACTTAGATTTTACAAGTACAACTACACAAAAACAACTGATGGGGGAAGAGTATTTATCATCACTCCGTGCGTTCTCTCAGAGCGAAAGTGCATCGCGCATTTCTGAGTAGCGTTAGATACGTGGAGGAGCAGTGGATAATGGCTGTAGATCGATCGTGGTGAAAGCTCTGATACTAGAACCGCCGCGAAAAAAGAGAGCGAGAGGAAGCTAATCGTACACGTTCGTACAAGTACAGGGGTACCTATATGTATAGACGTTTCGGCTGATGTTTGGAGCGCGGAAGTAAGAAGTGCACGCATATAGCTATAGGTATATAATACAGAAAACAGAGAGACGACGAGGAGAGTGAGGGAGAGGGGAAGGCAATGCGCGCGCGCGCGCGCGCACAACTACAATAGCGGCTCACTGAGCTCCTGCTGCTCACTTGCGTGTCTAGGTAGTTCGCATTCTCGCTCTTGTGCTATAAGCTCTCGTGCACACACGCATATATTTATATATGTATGTATATAATAAAGTACAGGCCGTGTAGAAAGAAGGCGGGAGAGGGGCGCCGCGCCGGGGAAGCCGAGGACAGAGTACAGACTGAGACTGCAGACAGCGAGGCCGCTATAGGGCAATCGGAGCCGCCAGGAAGTGACTAGTAGACGCCGCGCGCGGAGACGGACGGGAACGGGACTAGAAGAAAAGAAAGAAAGCGTGGTTCCGACGGGGCCCCGCATTTGGCTTTCATCCTTCTCCCTCCATTCCGAAACGAGGAAGAAGCTGCGCCGCCTAAGTTTGGCGGGAGCTGCACACGCGGCTGGGCCTCGAGAATCGAGATTCTAAATACAATTGGTAAATACAGCAGCAATGGCACCCGGGGCCGTATCCTCTAACCGTGTTACCTGTGCAGTACTCGAAAACAGTTCACACATTTTTTTCCTTTTCAAATCGCGGTTTGACCCCTACCGATAGGTGTCGGACCACGCAAAAAGCCTCAAAACTACTGCCAAATCTAAAGACATCGCTATTTCGGTGTGTTGCCTCTTGCTTGTGTCAAGCATATATATATATATATATATATATATATATATATATATATACACACACAGCCAACACAGTTAGCTAGCATATACGGCCCCCGAGTCCAAAGCTGGCTGAGATTACATTATATACGCCAACTTATCCGAGACTCGAGTCTGAGCGCAGGCGCGGGCGCGCGCGATTCGGGAATCAGGCTCGCCCGAGAGAACGGCTCGTCGCTGAGGCTGCTCTCTCTATACCCTGTCCAAAGTGAGGCTGCATTACATAGGCATTATTCTACGCTATAGTTGTGTTTTTTTCTCTCCACCTCGACAACGCGTACGCTATATAGCGACGAGTGCAGCGAGTACTGTAGCCGAGTGTAGTTCGCAATAGAGCATGTAAGTAAAGGAGAGAACCATCGCGCGGCTGCATAATTCATCACATCGTTGTAGATGCCACTTGGCGCGTTTACAACGACGAGCTGCAAGCCATCGCCGTCTCTCTCGCGCAGCGGCGGCATCGCTGTCCTTGTCTGGCCCCCGCGCGCGCTTTCCTACACAAGTACACACTTCACTTTGTCCCTTGCGCGCGCGCGCGCGATCGCGATATATTCTGATATTATTGTTCATCGGAAGTGTTTGTGCGGGACTTTTTTTCGCTATTTGAAAATCAGTAGCGGACGACGTGCAGCTCTCTGTTGAGGTAAACCCGCACTTATTGCTACCGCGGCGTGCCAGTTTTTGAGGTTGGGATCGGCGCTCGATGCGCACGACTCCCGCTGCTCTCTCTCTCTCTCTCTCTCTCCCTCCTTTTGCTCGCCCCGGGTTGCTGGGCAAATTTCGCTTGGGGTTCTGTTGTTTTTTTTTTCTATTCAAGCAGGATTTATCGGTTATTTGACAGTATGTTTTTTGCGCTGTTGAATCTAGGAGCCAGGAGCTGTCCATTCAAGTCAGTTGCCCGGTAAAGCCTCTGAAGCCAGTGGTACAGGAGGGAGCTCAGTGAGCGATGCAACATTTTGTATATTATCAATCAAAGATCTGCTTTGTCGAGGCCTACTCGTTTTAGGTAAGCTCCAAATTTCATAACTTGCATACCTCTTGTGCTAGAGCTCAAGTACTCATCTTCTGCCCGATTGTGCAGAGTTAAAAAGCTGTAGCTCGGAGAGGTAAACGCTTCCAAGATGGAAGGTGGCGATGGTGGAGATGGCTCTACACCCATCAGGGTTAATTCAACAGCTATAAAAGGTAAACTTCCTTGAGTAGTATGCCTTGGTTGTTGAAATGTATGTGAATGTAAGACATTTGTTGTTTATGGCATATTTACATAATAATTGAGACACGTTGAAATAAATATTAATGACCAAAAATTTTTGAATACGTTAAAACAAATTCAAGATAAGCCATAGTTCTTAAATTTAGCAATAGGCTAAGAATGTTAACTAATTTTAATCAATAATACTAGCTGCACAACAAGAAATGGGAAGGTTAGATGTACTGGTTTGCGGCCAGTGCCATTCTGTCTTTCATTTTGTTGATGAATTCCAAGAGCATCGTTCTAAGGAAGGAGCGTGTTCTAAAGTTTCTTCGTTCAGAGAAAATAGCAATGTAAGTTGCAGAGTAATAAACCATTAATTCAGAATAATTTTTTGTTACTTTATGGTAAATTTATCAATGATTGATTTGTAGAATGAGCAAAAGGCACAAGTATGGGCATTTTTGCTCTGGAAAGATACGCAAATACAACAAGATAGTCCAGACAAGGACAATTCATGGAAGCTCTACCAGAAATGGTGCAAGATGGACACGCATGTTAGAGATTGCTGGATAACAGCTGGCAAGACCATTCAGACTTTCACTAAAATAAGTAATACAAAGATGCAAGAAGTACCACGTCAACAAGGTAATATCACAACAGATGGTGAGTTTCTTAAAAACATCATTGGATGTCTACCAAAGTCATATAGAAATTACAAAGTGAATAATTCATTTGTGGAACCTGTGATTATAGGGGGTAAAACCGTTGTTGTACGTAAAATAATAAGAAATGGACAACCCGAGAGTCCTGAAAAGAAAGAATTTAAGCCTGATATTAAAATTAAAACAGAACCTACTGACAACAAAGGCAAGGTTAAGCTGAAACCTTCCATCAAGCCAAAGGTAAAAACAAAATTTAATGTATTGTCAATCCAAGTTTGTACCTGCAATTTATTGAATAAATTTCGACTAGGAAAAGATAAGTGATGCTGGTGAGAATAATGCCGAATCCAGTGGCGAAGAATATGCTGTTGAGAAAATTCTGGCAAAACGGTTTAATCCAAAGAAAAAAGTTTACGAGTATTTGCTCAAGTGGGAAGGATATGCACAGTGAGTTTTTATATTTTTTCCTTCAAATTTTAAGTATTATAATAATGTTAGTCATAAACGAATCTTCAAAACTCAATAAATTACAGTGAACACAATACATGGGAAGAAGTGACGCACGTCAGCGTGACATGTAAACAGTTAATGGATGAATTTGAACAGAATCTTGCGAAACAGAAAGAGCTGAAAGCTCAACAAGTAGCTAAATCTATTAATCGAGCTAACCAAATGAACATGGCACAAAAGATCGTAAAAGTTGATAACTCTAAAGCAGGACCAAGTTCAGCTGCTCAAGCTGGGTATGATAGATCTAGTTTAAAATAGTTTAGAAAAATAAAAGCCATATCTTATGCTAATCAGTACACTTTTTTGTAGGCGGCCAATGCGGTCAAGTAAATCGAAAGCATTGGACCAAGTGAAACAATGGTGTGGATCAATGAAAGACGAAGACAATGATTGTAAGTGCCACTTAAACGATTCTTCAGCTTTATTAATCTCAGAAATATTTTAAATAAATTATTTTAATACCACGAAATAATATGATTGATTGTTTTCAATAGTACTTGGCAAACGGAAAATCGCCTTCACGGATAGTGATTCAGACGACGATGGTGGCATGGGTAGTGTAGGCAACGTGAATACAATAAAACGCAGCAAGCATGATACTAGCGGTGACGACGACTGGACGGCTGAATCCGAAGAAGACAAGGTGGTGATGGGGCGCAGCGATGTAATCCAGCGTGCTTTTAGCCGAGCAAACGCACAATCCAATGGTTCGAATCGGTCGAGTGGCCCAATGACCGGCACCGACCTAGCTAATAGTATGCTTGCAAATAAGAATATTGTGAATACGAAAGCAATCAACGCCCAACCGCAATCTAATGTGTACATAGTGCATCGGAAAGACGGCATCATCAAACTAGACTCCTCGCCGACAAACAAGATATCTGTCAAGGGTCCAAATCAGTCGGCCAACAGCGGCGTTTTGATGGTCCAAAATCGTGATGGCGTCATGAGAAAGCAGATCGTTTCAGCGGGTGCGTTACATTCTAATTCCATAACTCCGGTCAAAGTGACCTCCAAGGCCGATGGCACACAAGTCGTGACCCAAATGAAGGTCGTGCCTAAGTCCACGCCGGCAAAAACAGGTGCAGTTACAGCGCCTAAGAACGAGCCTATTAAGATTCAGCCCAAGCCCGATCCTAATCAAATGCAACAAATTCACCTCGTTACAGCAGTCCCCAGCCCTCTAGGAATACAGACCCAGAGAGTGACGTCAGCCGTAAGACCGACGGGCCAACGCACCGCAGACGGACGGCCGTTGCTCCCGAGACCTGCTGGTATACGCGCATCCACGCCGTCGAGTAGCAACGTAGTAAGCATCACACAAACACGCACGCCGGTAAGGGCACCCCCGCCAAAGCAAATTATCCAACAAAAGCGTACTACGCCGACGTCCACAATCGTTCAGGTTTCATCGCCAAACACTCTCACGAGCATCAAGCCCAAGATCACAGTGATGAATCAGCAGGGCAAGGTCATCCAAAAGACGGTAGTGAGCCCCGCTCAAGCAACGCGACCCATTATCAAAACGACGCCCGTCAGCAGAAATCAGTCTCTTATCACACCCCAGCAGAAAATGATGATGGCCAGGAGGAAGGTAGCTGAGCAGGCCGGTGTACTAGCTAAGAGTGGAGCAAGAGGTGGCTCGATAACTGCCGCGAGAGGAGGTGCGCGGCCTAAAGGTAGGCTGCCCGACACCACGTCTACGGCCAACAAGCCAAAAGAGAGCAAGCTTGCCGAGACGGATGGCCTGCACATGGAATTCCACGAGATCGAGTCTGAAGAGAGTAGCAGTGAAGGAGAACCGGATTTCCCGCCAGTACCTGCAGAACCAGCTCAGCCTGCCGAGCCCGACAGTCCTCCAAGGCAGTTTACTCTTTGCCCACATACCGGACGAATCATAGGTCCCGATGGCGAACCCTTAGATCAGCCGGAGCCGGAACCGGAACCGGCACCAGCACCTGCACCTGCACCCACGCCTATGGCCATTGTACAGGTTTCGGCTACGGGGACGACAGTCACTGCCGACGGTATCATCACCAGTAGCTCCAATGCCAACGACAATTCGGCTGAGCTTGTGTTGCCCAACCTGGATTCGCTTACGGACGCTACGGGCGGTATTGTGCGCGTGGAGATGAGTCCAGGTGGCACAACCGGTACCATTGTGCAGGCGAATGACCCCACTCCCATTACTTTAAACGCGGGCGTTGTGTTGCCAGGACCTGATCTGCCTTGTCTTGATGACCCTTCTATAGAGGTACAGACGACAAGTACCGGTGGTGTTGTTGTGAACGTGCCACCAATTGCTATGGCCGAAACAACGGCGGTAACGACGACAACAACAGTTGGTGTAGTGCCCACAGTTCCAGCCACGGCTGTGGTCACAACAGCGACAACGACAACGACCGCCGAACCTACGGTGCTTGAAGCGATACCATCGACCGAGACTGCGATTCTACCTGATGTAACAAAAGAGGAGATGATCACTGGCTCGACAGAAATCGCCACAACGGTAGCGACGACGGCGGGAACAAACGTCAAAATGGAAGAAAGCGGTGGACTGGTGACGATAACTGGAGATGACGGAGTCGTGTACCAAGTTACGGGTCAAGCAGAAGATGGACAGACGCTGCTAGTAACGCGTGGTCCTGATGGCGAACAGCAGTGTGTGTACGTAACGACAGAGCAACAAGCTGGAGAGGACGGCTCTGTACTCACGCTCGATCACGCAGTCGCTGAGGCCGTGGCCCAGCTGATGCCCGACCAAGTGAATCTAACACCTCAGTTCTACGTGAAAGAGGGCACTGACGGTACAGTCGAAGGTGCTGAAGTTGGCACTGCCGATAATCAGCAGATGGTTATGTCCATCATGGACAGTACTAACACGGTCGTTGCTACAGGACAGGAGGACAGTGAAAACCAGGCACAAGTTGTTGCTCAAGTTATTCAGGCTGATGAACCTACACCAGGTAATTTTGCTATTTGTATTTTCTCTTTTGTTGAATGACTTTAGTTCTTAATTAATATCGTAAAAACAATTTTTTTTACTCATAGGTGGAACGAGAAGAGTTGTCTTGTTATTACCAGATGGAAATTTGATGATGACTGAAGTTGATGAGGAACAGTATGCTGCATTGGAGCTTGACAAATGAGAAATTTAAAAGTTTGACCGTTAAATGGAAAAGGCTGAGCACGTTGCAAAGTGTCCGTGTATTGTATGTAAATAAAAACTTTCAACTATTGCGAGAATATACAACAAAGTAATACTTTTTAGCCAATAAGTGCATTAAAGTTATAAATGACTTTGAAGTATAATGTAAAAAAGAAAGAAACTTACAAATTGGATAAGATCATCTGTGTTTTAGATTAAAAATACACATGTTTTATTAATTGATGTTTCAGTATCCGACGTTTCACTGGCATTTTAATTTTTAAATTTATTTATAATTTTGTAAAATGGACAGTGCATTCAATTATACAAATAATGATATAATATATATATATATAATGCTATATTTGTTTCATAAAAGTATTGTACTTCCTAGAGTAGTGAGGTACAATCTAGGATTTTATATTTTCAAAGAAAAAAACGCAACAAGAGATGTATAAAAATTTATAAAATTTTAATATTGTTTTTTAATATTATGATTATATTTTTTTGTTGAAAAACAAAGTGTAAAAAACTAAGCCTTGAATCTAGTTAGACTTAGAATTATATTATTTTCTCCATTATTATGTAAAAAATTTGACTAACTGTTTTTCTTTTTTTTCTGTTACTGCATTGTAACTAGAAACTTGATTTACGTTTGTGTCGTATTGAAATTTATAAATATTTAATAATAATGGCTGGCACAGGTGCGTTCAATCTTATTGTATATGTATATTATGAAAATAAGGTTATACAAATTTTTATATATAATAAAGAAAAAACGCTAATAATGGAATTATGCAAGTAATAACTATGGGAAAAATACTTTGTATGAAAATCTGTTTTTGCATGTATATACAAATATATATATATATACATACTGATTTTTTTGTAGTTTTTTTTGTCATATAAAAGTTCTTAATATTTTAATAAATATAGTGGAAAATAAAAACTAATCTAAAAAGGTTACAAAGTAATTTTCCTTTAATGTAAATAGGCTATTCAATTGATAATTAAGTCACCGTTGAAACTCAATGCTTCAATAAAATAGATGAATACTATTTAAGTATTTTTAATCAATTTGAATACACGTAGATATGTCAAACTAAATTCAAGAGCAAGATCAAATCTGAATAATGATCTAAAAATGTAAATTTTTTATAGAAAACAAAACGGTTTCTTATTAGGAAGCATACAATATAAAATCCTAGTACATTAATACTACATTTTTGTAAATAAGAATGTCATTTAAATTGTTTATAAAAAAATGATTAGTAATAAATATAAACATGGAATCAATTATTATGATTTTAAATGCACAATAAACAATTGATAGTGAATATAAATGAATGATCTGATAGTTGACACCTTCATTAGTTATAGGTTGCAATGTGAGATAAGCTAAATCTAGAAGAAAAATTTAATTATATATCATACATCTCACTCAAATAAGAATTATTTGAATGTAGTTAACTTGATTCGCCAGATTGCACGGCTTAAAAAAGTATATAGCTTATATATATTCAAATAGTCTACAAAAGAATTTTTCTGTGCAATTGATATTACTTGGAATTTACAACGTAATTTAAAATCAGATTATTAAAATAGAGTATTAATTAATTTAAACCTATAGAAAGTTACAAATAATTGTATACACATTTAGGATATTATTAAGGACCATAAACCTGCAACTCGAAACATTAAAAAAGTACAAAAACTCAGAATCCTTCAAGTGTGTCAAAGTGTAAAAGTGTTAAACTTGGTTAAATTACACTTGATTCTTACACGTTTCCGGAATATTCTTTATTACGACCAATGAGTTTATTAACTGAAGATCGTAATATTAATCAGTTCGTTTTGATAACCTCATCTAATTTATGGATTGTATCACAGAGATT
Source organism: Trichomalopsis sarcophagae (assembly GCA_024372645.1). Lineage (NCBI taxonomy): Eukaryota > Metazoa > Arthropoda > Insecta > Hymenoptera > Pteromalidae > Trichomalopsis > Trichomalopsis sarcophagae. The sequence continues at coordinate 71,066 of QLSS01000312.1, read as the reverse complement.
TTTTTAATTTTAGATCAATCTATTGAAGAGTATGAAAAATCGTTAAATTGTTTAATAGCAGAGAAAACTGAAATTGTTCTGTCAGAGACAACAATTTACTTTAACTCTGAATCCAAGTAAAGTTTTACTATGCTTGAATACACTTTTGTAAATATGTTTTTTGTATTGTAAAATCTATATTGCTAGATCATAAAGAGTAAGATTAATACCCTTACCTGAAGAAAAATAAAATCAAATTCCTAATTATTATTCAACAATATGTTTTATTTATGATACATAAAATTAATATTTCGAACCTTACATAGTTTACACTTAGGTTACCAATATTAATCTGATTCATTATTTTAGTACCAATTTTAAGAATCCTGCATCATCAATTATATGTAAAAAGAGTATCATAAAAACGGAGTCGTTGAAAACAATATTAATAGCAAATCCGGAAGTTGTTGAGTTCTGTAACTGTGAAGCTCATAAAACTTATAAAGTAAGGAAATGCCCATAGCCAGATTAGATCGAAATATTGAATTTTAATAAGAATTGCATCCCTCAATGATCAAGAAAACAGTGATCGTGCAGAACATTGACACACAGTTGGCGCGATTCACAATCAAAAGCAGACCCGCAAAGTCAGCCTTCACTGTTTTTGTCGAGTCGAAGAATGCCGAAAAGGAAAATATCGCACCAGGAATGCACGTAAGACTAGTCATACATTTTCGATGCGATGTTGTTGCTGAATGTGAAGAATCATTGATGTTGGCCGTTCAAAATGGCCAATCAGTTGTTGTTAAGTTGAAGGCTCATCGAGATCCTCCTATTTTGAGAGGTTTACACCCCAGCTTCAAATATTAAATAATTTTGTACACGAGATTCTGTATCGATAAAAAAAAATAACTTTTATCTATATTCGACGTTTTAGCTTTCGAACAAATACATTCAACCTCGTCCTTTAGAAAACGACTCCACGAAAGCTCACTGTCAGACACTGGTGCATTAATTGACGATTCATATACCTTCAGGTCGATATCGGTACAAATAGCACAAATTTTTATCTCATTGTTATTTACTGCAGTATACATATAGCCTACCTTAAATAATCAATTCATAGTTTTCTAGCGACAAAAGTTCTACGGAATACGCCGACAGTATTAGCAGTAGTTATACTTCATGCGGTGGTTTAACACAATCAACTTTTGACTGTAAAAAATGTTTTGTAGGAGAGTTTGCAATTGTTTCCACAGTTTTCAAAAACAATGGTGGAAATGCAAGATTTTTCATAATGAGTGAAATGGATTGGTGCTCCATGAGAATCAATGTATTTGAAATATCATTTTTACCCTGCATTTTTTAACTAATCGCATTTAAAATAAATCTCATTCGCAGGATGTTACTATGAAAAATATATTGATAGTTTCTCCTTTTGCGTTTTGGCCAGCTTACTTTGAATTGAAAAAAGACGAGCAAGTAACTTTATACACTTACTTTTTCCCTGATTCTTACGGTTTGCAGGTGATTATGTGTAAATCAAATTTTGAATCCTCATGATAAATTATCATGAAAATTGTTAATCTGTTTGCTTTTTTAAAGGCAGACGAATTGTACGTTGTTAGTGACAATTGCGCAATAAAAACGATTGAAGTTGTTGGTGATGGAATTATACTTGAGCCTCAACTCATACTGTTCGACAAAGTATATTATTATTTTATTCTAACAATATCCAATTATTATTCGACAACTTTTTAATGTATGGTATCCGACGCGTATTACAACACTTTTCTTTCGTAGTAGAATATTAAGTATCAATGGTTTGAAACAAGAAAACAGGAATTATGCACAATACGTTACTTGGATCTTGGTTCTGGTACCTCTAACAAAGTATTAACGACCTCATTTACCGTTACGAGCAAATGGTAATTGTTTAAATGTTATCGTTTGAATATTTATTTATTGACAATAGAGTATTACGAAATTTCAGTGAGCTGGACTTGCATTATCGATGGGAAATAAATAGTATTTTGCTTTGTCCAGACGAGTGTCATTATACTATTAGTAGAAAAGCTTTGAACGTGAATAAATTAAAAATCCAGCCGAGCTACGGAACTTTTCGATCCAATTCAATTACGACGTTCACGGTGATGACTAATTTATGCAATCTGGCGCCTGATCAGTATCGATCGACTTTGCAGTAAGATTTTCTTTCTGCCATACATTTTCTCTAAAAATGCACATTGATTTAATATTGATAGAAATAATTCAAAAATAATATTGCAGATTAATTATTGAAGATGTGCCATTTGCCGCAATCCCAAAAAAATATAACTATGCGTATCAAAACAGCATAACGAATCGACGTTTGTGTGAAAATGTAAAATAGATGAAGTGTATTCGCATATTGACTAAATTTTCCTATGTTATTTATTAATGGAGACTATGCTTATGTAATATATTTTTCCAGACAGTAGATGTATATTTTCAAAATCTCGAAGTACGTCTAAAATGTATATCAGAAGATTCTGACGATAAAAAGTATGATAGAATCGACAGGATGTACGAAAACGATTCAACGTTGTTGTAACTAAAGATTATAGCTGGTATTTATCATTTAAAATTTAAAACAAACTATTCTGTTCGCAATAGAGAAGACCACGCGAAGAGGGATACTTTTATGACAATAACGCAAACAGAAATGACGAATTTCACAGATATGTTTTTACTGTCCGATGACATGTTTCCACCAGATCCACCCGAATCGAACACTTCGAGAAGTGACGACGTTTGTCGATTTATAAAGGGCTATGGAACTTGCGATTGTTGTCAAGCGACATTGGTTAGCACTGCGGTGCTAAGGCCTGGAGGGTTTGAAAATTATATAACGTTCAGAAGTTTTTTTTGCGAAGCAATTTATCGTTTGAATGAATATATATATATATATATATATATATATATATATAAAATATATTTCTTGAATTGATTTAATTTTGATTAAATATTATTATAGACCACTTTTCGTGGGAGTGGAAGCAAAATTTTTTGCCGTTCTTTGTAATAAAAGTTCAAAACCACTGAAATATTGGTGGAGTAATGCCGTAGGATCCGATCATACCAAGATAAAAATTAAAATCGATCCCAAGTATGATTACATTTTACCCCACTCGTCGCAAATTGTAACATTAAAGTGTCTCCCGTTGGAAACCGTAAGTTGTATCTACATTTACGCACAAATATCTGTTAGAAATTAATATTTTTATGAATAAAAAAGTTTTGTATCTGCGCTATTAGGGTAATATCTCGTCGATATTTTTACCCTGTCAATTCAATGGAACGAACCCACTAGTCTTATCATTTGAATGCACAGTCAAGGCATTGCGTGTTGCTTTTTTCTTTCCTTTGACTTATGAAGACAATTTCTTAAACGAGACAATTCGTATTGAATGGAATTCCGATGAATATTTGTCAAAGTATGATAAAGAGGTAAAAATTAAGTATTTTTTTCATTACAATCAGCTTGAATACGTGTAAATTTTGATCTTCATATTTAGACTGGTGAGATAAAATTGTTCAAACCACGACTAATAGAAGAAAAAGTGATCCACACCGTTGAGCTGAATAGCAGTGAATCCCTACAACTGACTGATATGGATACGATAACGTCAGGCGATAGTTACGAAAATGAAGTAAAATAGATTATAACACACAGAAGTCATAAGCATATTGTATTCAATTTTGATCAATCTTTTATCCTTGCGTGTAGGAAGATATTTTTAGCAATGAAGATATTACAGTAACCAAACATGATAGCAAAAATACTGAATTAAGTCATATCGACTTGGTTTCGAATTTGTTCAACTATGAAGAAGAATCATTGACAGAAGCAGGGACATCCTTTGATAGTAATGAAAATATGGAAAACTTGAAAATATTACCTTATTTCGATTTTTATTCTGATTTGATAAGGAAACATTTTCGCTACTTACCACTTGTTATCGAATTTCACATAACGTCTGAACAAAGTAAGATAAGTAAGATTTTTTGTGAAAGCACCTGTAAAAGTTATCTCTATAAATTATTTTCAGGTAAAAGAAAACGAATTTATTTGCAAAACGAAAGTCCCATAGCTAGTTATTTTTTTGTAAAAACTAAACAGTCTTGGCGTGATGATAAAGACGAAGCTGATAAAGATTGTAAATATTTTATTGAATTATTTTGTGAAAAAATTTCAATTTTAGCTACTACATTAATCAACCAATCATACGCATAGCTATGTTAGATGAATCAAAAGAATTGATGTCAGGCATTACATTAAAAGTTGATCCCTTGAACGGTGAAATAGGATCTTACGAAGCAGTTTTCTTTGACGTAATTGCCAGCAGCAACACTTGGGGAATATACACTGATCAAATCACTGTCAACATTGATTTGTTACCTTCTTATACCTTCTGGGTTCGCATCATTAACGGCAACTCACCGATTTCTTATCCTATTTGCGGAAACTCCTCGAACAAAACACCAAAAATACGGTTTGCGATACGTTTTCGTTAGCTTCGCAATAATACAGACCATTATCATCGGACGAGCAACTTTATTTTTAGATTCAACGTTTTCAAATCTGGCTGTACTTTCGGAAGAAGAAAACTTTTGGTTGAAAACACAAGTTCGATTCCGCTGTACGTCGATTGGCACTCTTTCTTAATTAATGAAGGCATCAAGGAAAAACCATTTAGTTTGATTCTGGAAATGCTTACACCATTCATCGGCATAGACGAATTTTTGCTCACAAATCCAAGTTTCTATCATGCTATTAAAAAATTTTTTAGTTGCGCTTTGAATCCATACCAAAGTAAAGAAAACAAAATTCAAGTTAACACCGGCCAAGTTAGCAGTGGTAGCGATATTTTTGGACACAGAAATAAGACGCACGTTCAAAATAGGTAAAGAATAACGTGCTTGCCATCATATTTTAAAATTATTTATAGAACAGTGCGTATGGCTAAAATCCGCTGTTAAGTCACGCCTATCTGTGACTAAAGTAGTCCTTTTTGCTAAGGTGCAAATAAGGACTACTTTAGTCACGAATAGGCGAGACTTGCGGATTTTAGCAGTCCGTGCTATAAAATTTTATACGATATGGTTCAGTTAACCGGGTGCTAACTGGACCGTGTAAAAAAGAACCATTTATGTCACACAAGTAATGTACTATTTTTTGACACTTTATTGTATTCCGAACTTCCGCTGCAGCGCTTCGTTGGATAGCCAATTCTCCGTATTGAAAATTAGTACTGACGAGTTCGGCGATTCGAAAAATAATGTCAAATCGACTACCAGTACTTTGCATCTTTTACCGAATAACATAACGATTAAAAAATCAAAGGACACCGAGTTTCAGCTTTGTTTGATTCCCTATTACGGAGATTCAACGAGTGACATCGTTATAGTAATTAAAAAAAAATAACGTTTCTTTTTCTATTTCTATGCCATGTTTACCGTATATACATCGATAGTACAATAATCATAATAATAATAATTTATGTAGATAACGCCAAAAGAACTGTTTTTACCTCCAAAAGAAAAACGCTACATCTATATCAATGTAAATACCGACAAATTCACTGGAAATGTCGAAAAAATCGCGTGCAAAATTTGTGGATTTATAAGAATACCGCCACTTTTTAAGTACGTCAATTGCTTACACCACATAATTTTATAATGACTTTATAAGAAAAATAAAGAATCAGTGCAGTTTGAACAATTTTTTGGCTTTCGATTTTCAGATTCAGGGATAACGTATTTTTTCGAAAAGATGGTTATTATTTACCACCTACAGAAGTTGATTTGGAATGTAGTATTAGGAATCCCAGCTTGTTTATACAGACTGATAAGTCTCAATGTATTTTTGAATTTTTCACCAAAGATTTTTTGCAACAAGCTAATAATAACAAGTTGCAGTAAATTCATATTTTGTTTATTGTGAAATAAAATGTAAATTAATATATGTTAGGAGTATTAATAACAATGGTTTAATTATTTACAGCGTTAAGAAAAAAGTTTTACTAAAAAATTTTGAAGAAGAAATTATAGAACTTGCACTTGAAATTCCTCAACCTTTTCAAATATATCGTGTAAGGACAGAACGTGAGACTTTTCGTAGTGGACGTGGATCGGTACACCCTGGCGAAAGTATGGAGGTAATCTTTTATTTCTATCCAAGTTATTTAATCATAAAGGAAAAAATTAATTTGATTCTGTATTTTGACTACTGAATTTTAGATTGCAATTAAATGTACACTCGATAAAGGCTGGTTAGCAAAGAAAATGAATTCAAGTAAGAATGGCAATTTTAACACGATTGACGTAAATAAACAATTGACAATTATTTATAAAGAAGGATTTACGAAAGTAATGTAATCATGTCTGTTATTCGGCGGTACGTATGTAATTCTGTTGATAAAATAAGATTCAACTGAAATATTTTCAGGCAGTTCCAGTGTTTATGAAAATTCATTTTCCTACTCTCAAATCTTCGATTAACTCCTTAAACTTTGGTGAAGTAATTGTAGGAGAGTCTAAAAGTCTCACATTTGAAATAAAAAATATGCAAGGTAGAATAATAACTATAGGGATTAAATATTTTAAACATTATTTTGTAATGAAATCAATAGTTTGAACGGTGTTGTGATTTTTAGATCGATCTCAACAATTTGAACTTCAAAGCCGTGCAAATAACGAGATATTTACAGTTTATCCTACCAAAGGTTTGCTAGCAGCTCGCGGAATCGCGAATATTGATGTAATGCCAATTATGGCGCGTTTCACCCCGAAGTAAGTTGAACATTTTAAGAACATTGAGAGCGAAATGTATAATTGAAACTAGGAAATAGAATCCAACTTCCGAAAATGTAAAACCGTGTTAGCGATATTTTTTTATAAATCTATGTTCTTTAGCAGGAAAGCTAGAATATTCAAAGGAGTGATAGACATTGTTTCAGGAATTGACGGCATCGTGTCGAAATGTTCCTGGGAAGGTCAGGCGCATTTATAACGAGAAAATTCTCCTTTTATGAAAGTAACAAGTATATTTTACAAGATTCGATTAACGTTATCTTTTAATGAAACAAGCTATAAAAAATCCAACAGTATCATTTTCATCAAATCTGCACAATTTATCAGACTGTTCAGTAGTCAAACCATCAATAGTGTATCCAACTGTGGCAAATTTTTCCATTTTCATACTCATCAATATTTCACGAACAGATCGCAATTCAAGATTCGGAAATGTTTTTAAAGCCCAAGCGATTATACCTTCGTTTTCAGCAATTGTAATTGTACAAGTACTGTAGACTAGAGTTCCGCCAGGCCTTAATAGTTGGACTGCCTATGTTGAAAAATAATTTAATCAAAAAATCGCCTTTTTAGAATGAAATATAAACTTTTGATAAAATCCTTACTGATGTAAATAGTTTTCTTTGCAAAGGCACATAGGAACGCAATTGTGATACACTAATGGGATTGCGAATTTGAGGTCTTTGGCCTAAAGCACTGCAAGGTCCGTCTAACAAAACTCGATCAAAACTTTCTTTGGAGTAAGGTGGCCCATCAAAAATGGATTTTTCTTCTGCATCACAAACAGCCTTAGTTGAATCGAAGCAATAAGCTTTAACAATCGTCGCCGAGAAATTTTCTATATTCGAATTCAATCTCTCAAGTTTATTTTTTATTTTCTCTATTGCTACAACAACACCCTAAAAAGCAAGTTATTTATTATATTGGAGCACAAAAATTAACTCTGATATAGTGCATGCTCATTCATAATATAAAAATTATACCTTATTTTCCATTAAAGCAGCAATATGTGTTGTTTTATTGCCTGGAGCTGCACACATATCTAGTACAGTTTCTCCTGGTTGAGGGTCCAACACTCGAGAGCATAGTATAGATGGTAAATTCTGCAGTAGCACATATCCTTTAGGTAATATATTGTCATTTATTTGTGGAATATGCGATATAATATCAGTCATGGTGACAGCAATACCACTATAAATATAATTGTTATTCATATCATTTGATTCTATTTTAATAATATCAATGCTTCTCTTAATATTAAGAATTACCTGGTATGCTCTGTTTCATGACCAAATATTTGTTCTCTAGTCAATTGAACAATACCATTTCCCACAAACAATTTGTTTTTCTTATCATACTCTGTGACTAAACCTTTTTTACAAGCTTGCTCAAGATCAGCATAAACACTTACTATATCTCCAACTTTTAAGCCTTTAAAAAAAGAAATCGATTACTTGATCATTCTTTACAAATCACAAAATCAATCAATTATAAAAAGTTCACCTCGAGGCATCCCCAAAACACCTGGAGCATAAATATGAGCTCCTCTTAGGACAGCTGCTCCACAAGCGGCATCAACAATAACCTCATATTGTTGTCTTTCCAGGTTTAATTCGACTGATTTGTCCCAGCCATTTACAATGATCAATTCCTCCACACATGGGAAAGTAGAAATTACTGGAATAGGTCTAGTGTACTGTTGAATTCAGTATTTGTTATCTCTGTATATTCACATACGATCAAATAATAAAAATCTTAAAAGTACTTTCCAGAATGAATGTAAATCTGCTTTAAAAATATGTACCTTTTTTAACGCTTCTACAATGTGATGATGTACTACTTGTTGCCTATTTAAAATTGTGTTAACTCTGTACACAATATTTTTAGGTGTACTGCTCAACCATACAATAATCTTGTTTAGCTTTTCCTGTAAAAATGATCATTAAATTTTAGTCTTTGCAAGTAGACAATGATGTTTACTATAATAAAAATACAAAAGTACCTCAGACTCTGCCTCACTTAAATGCCGATCAAAAGGCTTGATCTTTTTAAAATCTATTTTCAATTCATCTAGAACCTCTTTTTTAAACTTTAGTAGACGATGTTTTGGTGAAATAACTTCCATTGTCAGATAAATATATTCTGTGTAATAATACAAATTGAGTATATACAAGTTCTTCATATTATTAATGTTTTTTTTTTTAATATTTTAATATCAATAAATTATAAATCTTACCAAAATTATCGACAGCTGCCAAAAAATCCTCACAAATGTATTTACAATTGGAAAAATGAGTAATCCGCTAATAAAACAAAGCTTACATATGTATAGGAAAAGAGAACCTCATTCGATACATATATGTTATAGAAACTATATATAATTATAACCTCGCACAGACTTTAGACGTCAAAATAATGCTGTTGGCCTGTTGGGTTAGGTGACTCTAGAGTCTATAGGTACCATTACCTAGCCCTATACCTATATACTTCTTGCCTCTCTCCCACTGCATAAGTTTCACAGCAGCCGCGCTTACGGTGTATGTACCTATATACCTATACATATAAAATAAAATGTGATGAGTTTTCAACATGGCGGATCATTGTTTGCGGTGAGCTCCCCGATGTACGGAGCGTATACAGTATTAGATTGTAGAAAGCGTGTAGCGTAATAGTTATTTAGGCTCTTAATTAGATGCTTAGTGTAGTAAGTTATTCTGTAACATATTAGATATTGTGCTTGAAGCAGATGTTTATTGAAGAAACGGCGCAAGCATTATTTGTTAAGTGAAAGTAGTGTACACACATACCTACCTATTTACTGGAGTTGTATACAAAATGCTAATTTCATAAGTTAAAGTATTACCGAAGATCGTCAGGAATTTGCCACTTTATCGTGTACTACTATCACCTGTAGATGAGTGTATTTCAAGTACATACATTTGTATAGCCAGCTTTAGTAAAAATAGTCGAGATCGTATACAGTCTTTGAAATATGGTGCATTTACAATAAATTATTTATCGTCATTGTCTGTAAATATGCTTCGATACAAAAATAACTGAAACTTTTGTTAATGTAAATAATTGTAATAGATATTAAATTATCTAAAAAATTTGATAGACAAAAAAACATGTGGTTAGTTGGATGACAAAGACTACTTCATTGAAGAGTAGCTTCTAGCTGATCTAATTTATTGCAAAAGTATGTGCAAATCTTCGGCAATGGAAAGTAAAGTCACAAGTAAAACAAGCAGTTTGAAAGCATTGCTATTGCGAGCTTGGCGTGAAAGATGGAGTGACCTCCAATGGGGTATAAATATCAAAACTGTAAGCATTATTGAACCCAGTTTATAAACGAGATGAATAATTTTGAATTGCTATGTTTTAAGATTGGATTTGATCAATTACTTTTTCAGATTTTGCCTAGAGGAGTAAGTGGTGATGTGCACAATTTAGCTGACTGCATATTGCAGCAAGCCTTAGTAGGTCCAGGGCCTAATGAATTAGTACTTTCTTATCTCAAACATTCCCTTTGTTCACAGGTATGTACATTTACTTACCTTAGAATTCTCCATATGTAAATAAATAAGTATGAAATTTTCATCTTTTTGCAGTTGGTATCTTACGCTGCTGTGTTGCAAAGGATAAGTAAATATGATGCTTTTCACAAGCCACATTGTATCGTGAGTTTGTTGGAATTCTTAGAAATGATCCATGTTGGAATAACTTGTCGAGGAAAACCAGAAGAGGACCTTTTGGCAGCAGCATGTCTTTCGATTGTGCACTGGTTATTACAATGCTATTATTATGCATTGACCAAAGTACCCCAGGCACCTCCCTTGGCTCCTCAGCCGTCTGAACTAATGGACAAGCCAGCATATCTTTTGAAAGAACTCCTAGCATCAGATTTTATTTGTGCAATGCTTTATTCAGCCAAACATGATAATAAAGGTAAGAAACGTCTTCTAACTTCAATTTATGAACAAATTTTATCATTATTATAAATCTAGAATCTGATTTCATAATATGAACTTATATTTTATTTTACAGACTTATACATTTACATTGTCAAAAAGTGTCAGGAAATTGAAAAAGAGCAGCAAAAGAGCAATATAAAGTGCTCTATACCTATAGAAGACTCTCTAAAGAAACTTTGTAATTTAGAAATTGAAAATATAGTGTCAAAGTTTGTAAAGGTTGATGCTGAACCTATTACGTATTGTTTACAACCATTGTTAGCAGTACAGAATTTAGTTAATCCAAGCACTGAAACTTCCATTTACATAAGTCAACTACACATGATTCAAAGACTTAAAAACTATTCTAACGCAAGATTGTATTGTGAAGTTATTCGTGCATGTATGATGTGCTTACACGATGTAACGGGCTCCCTGAAAGAATCGCATTGGGGTGGATTCACTGTTTTAAAACTGCCACAAATTCTCAAGGAGCTTCATGCCAGTACATTAAATGGTATGCTGATTGTTTAAAATGTAAAACTTATTATTATTTAGTAAAATGTTGTACTACATTTTTCATTTATTATTTTTTTTTTATCAAGGCGAAAACGATAGTTTTGAATATTCTCAAGATGTGCTGGATGCTTTTGAACTGTTACTTCGATACACTCCTCTTTTAGATAAAATGGACATCATCTGTGCTGGAAACAGCGTTCAATTTTTACTGAATGAATTACAAAAAGTAAATTTAGTTACAGAAAAACAAACAATACAAATAAGCAGCAGAAGGTAACTTATTTCGGATAATTTTTAACTAATATTCTCTAACATCTTTAACAAACGACACGTCTCAATGTTTCAGAGATGGATTATTAACGCCACTACAAAAGTTTGATCCTGAAAAGTCAATAAGGACTGTGATAATGCGCGCAGAACCAACTTTAGCTGGATTTTTGAAGACCCTTAATGCAGAATATACAAAAATTCAGGATGCTTTGTTAAGCATTTTTTTCCAAGTATTGACAGGGAATAGTTTTGAACTGATGTTATCGGTGGCAACTGTGGAAGGGAAATTGAAAATCTTTGTTTCGAGATTAATCAAATTTAACGAGTTCAGTAAGCAAGTTGGTGAAGTGCCAGGAAAAACGCCGACAACTCGGGCTTTGCTTTTCGAAATTTCGTTCCTCATGCTGTGTTCTATAGTTCAAACTTATGGTCCCGAAGTAAGTACAGTAGTCTATATCAATACAATATTGTAAAGTGTTTTCTGTTTTAATCAAACATTAACAATTTATACATTGATTTTCTTGATAGATTGTGTTAGAGGAAGGCGGCGACTCATTTTTCGAGCAGTGGGTACGCGACTGCATGCCCCTCAAAGACAAGCCAAAGTCTCCGTATAAGATGCTGCAAAATCTTGATACAACAAAGGTGGACATGCTATTGAACCAGATTACTTCGGGCGATTCGGATCTGAAATCAAGCAACACTAACTGGCAAGTGTCTTGTCAGTCGGCTATGGGCGTCGCTAAGGAGTTGCTTTATGCTTGGGAGAGTGGCGTCTTGAGTGCCTCGGATGTCAAAAGAGCACTCAACGGATTACGAGCCGCCTCCTTTTGCCTTCCGGTTTGTGCAGCTGCTTGGCTGTGTGCATATATGAGTATCACTCACCAGGAATCATTACTTAAACCTGCGAACATGGTACAGCAATTCATTTCGCCAATTGCCAACGATGAGATGCAAGATAATTACAAAGAAAGGTAATGAAATAAAAAAATCAATTGGTTTGACTTTAAATTTTTTCAAATCTTTCTAACATGGACAAATTTGTTTTTTAGGTCGAGTTTTATGTTTCAAATCATACGTAAAATGCAATATGATTACAGCCTTCCGTCGCAAACGAAGACGAAAGTACTTACTGTATCTCATAGGTAAAAAACACTCACATAATGCATATAAATTTTAAGCCTGCTTCCTTATCATCAAAGACATCTTTCATTTTTCTGTTGCCTATGCATAAGAAGATAATGAAAAAAGAGTCGCGAATCTTCTGTTGAAAAATTTTAATCTTTGTAGCTTTACTTGACTTTTTTATTTTAGCCTCTAGCTTTGAATCTTAATTTACCAATATTAGTAACTAACCAAATGCATAGAGAACCTTCAAATGCACTCGATAAAAAGCTATCCCATTATTCATTTTTTGACCTTTGATCTTGCCATGATTTTACTGTTTAACGTATTAAAATTCTAAGCTAAACGTTTTTATTTCCAGTATAACATCGAAATACCCCATTCTCGAACAACTACAACAAATATGGCAGGGAATTTATCAGCGTGGATGGATCAATATACAAGCGACACAGTCTCTAGAATCTTTATTAAAAACTGGAGGTCCTCTGTGGTTTGTTTCGAATTTAGTCAAAGAATTATTGAAAATTCAATATCAAGAAGAACTCGATCGTTCTCTAGATTTGATATTTGCAATTCTACATCTCGATATAGAAAATTGTACTCTAGATTTGATAAATAACGTTTTGCCACAATATTTGTACAACTCTTTGCAGTAAGTATTTGTAATAGAAAAATATTAGTCACAATCACTGTTTGCTTAAACATAATACAATTATTTGCGTTCTAGGGGAAAGAAGCTCATTGAACCGCAATCGTCAGCATTAGCCAAGCTATGCGTTTACTGTATATTTTCTAGTTTAGAATATAGTAACAATAGTCCTCAACAGACAAATAGCCGAAAACGAGCACGGAAAGATATAGACCCTGACGACATGGACATCGGTATGCCTGCCGCCAAACTATTAAGACTGAACGAAGCTACTGACGCTAATTCCATCTTTAGTTCGAGTTCTCCACAAGCACAAGGAACATCAAATGGACAAAAGTCGATTGTCTTGCGAGATCCTTTACTCAGTGCATTAAACGGACTGTTCACAAACTTCAACTTTTTGGCTGGTAGAAATGGTGAAGTTTCACAGCATACCCATTTTATACTACAATTTCTACAATTGACAGTCCTATGTGGAAAAGATAGAGCACGCCTTGTACTTCAAAAAATGCCGCAAACACTGGTAAGAAATTTATTTTGCACTTATTGCTGTTGCTAATTCTCTTTCTATAGAGATGATTTGACAAATGAAGCGTACGCTTTTTTGACATGAGAAATAATCGAATATTTGGACTGCCATTATTTTTCTGTCCATATATTAATTGAGTTTCAATTTTATCATACGTTATGTTGCTTTTCTTTAAAATAACCGTAATGTATATTTTTTTAGGTGCCAAGCTTGTTGAAAGCATTACCTGAGTTCTTTACAACGGACTTATTACTACGATTATACGATGTTCAAACGATAATGGGTCGCAAGGCAATCGCTAGAGATTTGTGTATGCTACGTAACATACAACTGAAACCTACGAAGTAATGTGTTAAATTTTTTTTCTATCAAAAACTTTATGCACAATGACGTTGAATGTAGATAATCTTATAGATGAATTAAACAATTTCATTTTGTACTTTGATGTTTATTTTATTTTTTTTGTAAAATTACATTCGTGATTGATTTTTTTTTTATTTTTAAGAAAATTAACAACTAATTATAGATACTCTAGGAAAAATAACAAATAAAAATCAAACATTTTTTAAAGCTAGTTAACTTTTTTTTTAAAAGATTATTTGTAATCCTTGTACAATAGACCATCAGCTACTTTTTGTGCTGTTTCCTTATCCACTAACTTTTCAACAATAGCTAATCCAAATGCATAAGCAGTAGCAGGTCCTTTGCTTGTTATCAAATTACCTGAAAGATGATCAAAGATTGAGATACCAAATATAGCCTTCAAAGTTAAAGATAATTTTTATGATAACAAAAAATTATTTACCATCCGTGACAACAATTTGATCATCAATATAACTATAATCACTTGTTAGGTCATTTTTCACTGAAGGATAAGAAGTGATCTTCTTTCCTTTTGCTATTCCATGGGCTTTCAAAACATTTGGAGCAGCACAAATTGCAGCAATTACTTTGCTCTCTGATTCCTGAGCTTTAAGTATTATTCCTACTTTGGCTGACTGTGTAAGAAAAGTGAATTGAGTAATAATTCCAACAATCAAGCAATAAACCGCCCGAGCGTGTTTAGCTTACCGCAGCCAAGTTTTTCCAGCCGACTCCACCTGGCAAAATAACGGCATCGTATTTTTGTCCTTCAATGTCGCCAATCTTCGCATCTGTGCAAATCTTTACGTCTCGACTGCATTTGATGCACTCCTTATCTGTTATACTCGCAACAGTTACGGATACCTTTCGCAAAGTAATAACAAACTCGTTATTTTTATCATTCAACACACTATACATATAGCTCTGATAACAATGAAATTGCGCACATATATAATATCGTCGCTCCCTTTCGAAGACGAGCACATCCCAAATCCTTCTGGAAGAGTAGCACTTTTCACGAAAACGCTAGCGGTTTCAGAGCTTTATGCTTGAAAAATTGATTATATTTATGAACGCCAAAGTGGTACATAGTAACATTCACATAGAGAGAGAGAGAGAGAGAGAGAGAGAGAGAGAGAGAGAGAGTCAGCTAGTACAAAAATTATTAAATTATCGCAAGTTTTTCTCATACTACAAAGAGCATTAGTTTGAGCCATGAAACGTGCTAGTCTTCGCGGCGAATAACCAAATACATTAGTCTTCGGTGCGAGATCTGAAATGTTCTACTCTTATAGTACCTATATAGGGGGCGACGATATACAGAGATAAACAATCGCAAGTGGCTAATAAGAATTCACAACAGTCGACAATCGAGGACGGCGCCGATTGTTGAGTAATTGAAGAGCCCTGAAGACGCGTAAAGCAAACAGTAATAATTTACAATAATAATTCCAACAAATGAGACCGCTCGGCACTCAAAGAAAAGCCGGAGAGGTTATGTGCGAATTTGTCCGACTCACCCCGGCGCGACGTAGAATATCCACGGTGACGATCGCTTCCATCTCCTCGGCGCCCTCGGCCAGTAGACACACCGCCGTTTTCTTCGCCATCGTCGAGAATAATGCCGTCGAGCTTCTGCGGAGGTTTTCGCGGAACAAACAATTGGCTGATGCGGCGAAGGTTCGCAAGAGCAGCGCAGTTGCCGACATTGGGTAAATCGAACGCTCTATAGATGGAAAGATAATGGAATCGAATGACGACGATTTTATCTGTTGACGGACGCCGCGTCGCTATATGTGTATATACTGTATATAAAGGCATACTGCGCAACGATCCCTTTAAATTTATTCATTCGAATTATGCTAATGCGCGCGCGGAGCTGATCCTTTAAGCTTTTAACCTTTTGATTTGGAGCTGGGAGTACACTGTCGAGTGTCCCGCGGAGCTTGAGAAATAAATTAACCTTTGCATTCTCTCTCTCTCTCTCTCTCTCGAGTGCAGCTTTGTTCGCGAGAGATTTCGCGACGATAACACTGCCATTGTGGAATCACAAGTTTTTTGTTTTCCCTCATATCGGAGAGTAGAATTTTGGCAGAGCGAGATTCCGGAGAAGGGCATCGCAAATTGCAAAACTCGCAGCGGAACAAAATGAAAATTCATTGTCCCCGCAAATTTTGACGAAACATTTACAGCAGGTATATAAACTTTCGAGGCCCTCCCTACTCTCAGCGCCGAGACTGCAGCTGCTGCAGCACAGACACACGCACACACACACACACACACATATATACCACATGCAGTGCCGATGTCGTCCAGAACTACCGGAAAACTATTAAAAATGTATACAGGCATGCGTGACAGCGCTTAATTATAATTGAAAGATATCTCTATGTAGAGAATACAGAGCTGTGCACGCACATAGCTTGTGCGTGTCTCCCCGGGCTACGCATAATATTCAATTATGCGTGCCAGCTATGAGCTATTATTTGGCCTTTATTGGCCGGTTATAAAACACGAGAATAAAAAAAAGGTTATCGATTTTTAATGATGCCCATAAAATCGGAGCATAAATAGCCCGCATAAAAACGTCAAAAGGACGACGACGGCGGCGACGGCGGGGCTTTCACTCGGCCGCAGCAGCACAGAAGTGCCTCTAACCCTGAGCAAAGAAAACGTGTCCGATAAGGTTCAGTAAAATATTATGTTGTACGTTATGTGTAGGGGAGTAAAAAGAAGAGAAGCCACGCTCGCGCGCCGACGACGACGACAGAACGCACGAGATAATCGCGGGCGAATTCCCGGTACGCGTACAATGTAGTATAACACGAGTATATAGAGGCGCGACTCTTCCTTTAGTATATCGCGTTAATGAATTAACACAAGCGCACGGCACGCGCTGTGTGTCGAACAAGCCGCCGAGTATTATTAGCTGGCCGAGCGTGTAATGGAGCGCGCGGATTGTTTTTCGGAGCCGCGCGCGCGCGTGACAAAAGGAAAAGTCATCTTGAAGGGGGGGGGGGCGGAGAGAGGGAGAGAGAACCGAATGGCTCGAGGGCATTATTATTTACACGATTTCATTTTGACGCAGATGACGCCGCCGCTAAGCCAGCAGCAGCAGCAGCAGCAGCAGCAACGGCGGTGCATTTATTTACACACGACGGACGGAGAGAGCCTTGCCGCCCGTGTGTGTATATACACGCACCAACACGCCGAGTCGACGTGTGTATCCGTTGACGGCTGTGTGTATATACGTGTACATGGCAATATAGCTATATACACGTATATACATCCGCGCGAGGCTGTATCATATAGTGGGCTCGTAGTACAGCGCTAACCACACGTAAACTCAAGCGTGAGAGATTTGTCCCCCTCCCTCCCGCACCGCCCCGCTGTGTATATATCGGCTCTCTTTCGCCTCCTCTCCCCGCCGTGTCGCACAAACAGTGTGTAGTCAGTCATATATACACACACGCACACATATATACACTGCTATATACAACGCGGGGTAGCTCCGTCTCTGTCTTGAGAGAGCGAAAGGGAGAGTGGGGGGAGAAGAGCTACTCTCTCGTCGTCGGTCTGATTTTGGAACGCTCGGAACTGAAACGCATCCCCCACGCGCCGGCTGCTAGAGCGGAGAGCCTCTCTCTCGACACGGCGCAGCTGTGTGCGCGCCGAGTGAGAAGCTACTGAAAACGAAGACAAAACCCGTCTCTCTCACCCCAATCTCTTCGCGAGTGAGTGTATATTGCGAGAGCGAGAGAGAGAGAGAGAGAGAGAGAAAGAGAGCCCACGACCTGTGTTGAGTGACTGTCAAGAGACAGTCAAAACTTGCCATCTCCCTTCTCGCTTCGTCTTCTTCTGCTGCCTCGCGTGGACTCGTCGTCGCTATCTCTCTCTCTCTCTCTCTCTCTCTCTCTCTCTTATGATGCTTAGCTCTCCTCCTTTTGCTTGTCGTCACGCTTTTCCACGCGCCTGAGATTCCATCTCGGGGACTTTTTTCCGCTCCGATGCATATTATAGGTACTGATCCGCGCGTGCAAGTTTTCGCGTTGGGCGGATCGCGGCCGCCGAGATGTCACGACGATGTGTTTATATCTTATCGCACTTGTCTTCCAAAATCTATAGATGTATGTCGACGATAGACGCTTTTCGTGCGTTGTCGCTGACGATGTACTGCCTATAGACTGCTAATGAGAGTTAATTGAGAAATCCGATAAAACGTCGCCGGCAGCTATATTCTCCTGCTGAAATAACGTCGCGGTTTAATAAATTAACAGTCATTTGACGCTGCACTTCAGCATCGCGATCGATCATTCCTTATACACCAATCACGCGAGCGAGTACTTGTATATATACTTGCACGCCGATGTATGTAGCGACTTTATCGTCGTGAAACTGTTGTACCTATTGGTAGAGAAAAAAATTATTAAAAAGGACTGCCGGAGGGAGGGGGGGGGGCAAGTACGAGAGCGAGTATTTTGTCGCTGTGCATAATATTGATTGTGGCGTGAAAACTGTAATCAAATACGCTTCCATTGATGCGAGAATAACCCTTTAGTTCTGATTCAGTTAATAAGGCATTTGATTCTGTTAGGCGCCGCCGACGTTTCGCAATCAAAGACCCGCGTGTTTACGATCTGTCACTCAAAATCCCCCTTCATCGCTAAATTTAAAATACATGTATTATTTATAGTGTTGCGGCGCAGGGAACAACTTTAAAAATCTGTTCTTTAGCAGTATAAAAAGATAAATCAAAGGTTTGATTAACTTCGAATAAGTTGATGGGCTATTTAAAATAACAATTGCATAAAAACGTCGATGTCTGCGATTATGATTGATAATAAACTGAGGAATAAATGTGAAATAAACGATGGCCATTTATCAACGACGCGACTTGTAACACGTTGAGAAGTTCGATATGGCTGCCTTGCTGGCACAAATATTTAGTTTCAAAGTTTAAATATTTAGACTGCCGATTGGCTTATAAACACACGCACGAGGTTTCTAAGAAGCGTTACTCGAGCTCCTAGTGCAATCGACTCTTTATTATCTTTGAAGAAAAATTAAAAAACTTATCCCCTCAAAGTTGGAAGAAATCATGACTCTCTTGCAATTTTACGGCTGAAAAATCGCATAAAAATAACTCGCCGCGTGACCGTTCAATACTTGAGTAGGTATAATTGCAGCTTCGATCTGTGCGCAGTAAGTACTCATCGGATTCGAAGCGCGCGACAATGAAAGTATATGCAGAAAAGAAAATGAATATAGTTAGCTCGTCTACCTCTGAATATTACAGCAAGTCCGCGCGAGGAGATCGATAAAGCAAACTTGTGGAAAATGATACACGCGCCCCTTGTTAAACCAACTCGCATTCTCGTAGCTTTGTGGAAATTGCGCGCCGGGATAGCGACGGAAACGCGGCGTAATTGAGCGTCTAAATTCCATAAGTAGGCGTAAGTAGCTTAGTTGACCTTCGGCATCGATGCATTCATGTTTGCTCAGGGGCCGGTCAACTGCAGAACGCCAGTGTGTCTCTGTGTGTGTAGACACTCATACGTCCGATTATATAGATACTCCTATCGCCACTCTCTAATTACTCCCTTCGCGTTTATTTGATCAACTAAGTGCCAACCAGAGTGTATATCGCTGCGCATCGATCGAGCGTCGCTGGATTCGATAAAAATCTTATCACCGCGCAGCGATTGATCGCGCGCAGTCCGTCATCGGAAGAGAGAGAGAGAGAGAGAGAGAGAGAGAAAGACGCTGCACTTCTTATTCAGAGAAAGAGAGAGACGCCGAAATAACAGAGACGTTCTCGATTGTATGGGGCAGCCAAGGGTCTAATAAGCTTCCCCGCCTACTTTGTCCGCGCCGACCTTGAAAAGCGTCACGTCACACATTTCCACACACAGGACACAGCATCGACAAAAGGAAGCTATATATATTTTTATTTATTCTCGCTCGGTCCTCATCCTCGGAGTCCTCGGCTCGTATGTAGACACTTATACGATAGTGCATATAATCGCGCGCAGCCAACGGGCCGCAACGTGTTAGGCAAATCCGCTCGAAAATCTGTTCTCCCTCCCCTCCTCACGGCGCGCGCTGCCTCTCGGCTTATGTATAATACATAGCTATACTGCATCTCCACCTCGCGCGGCGCGTCGCCGTCGCATCGATATCTTTAAAACATCATTAAGAACCGTCTTAAGAACATTCCCTGCCCATTTCCCCGAGGCGATATAACTGCGTCGTGGCGGCCTGTGTATATACTGTGTTCCGAGAAGGTTCGCCGACAATGTCCGGCGGTGCGGCCGTAAGGTTCGGTACAAAGGGCTCTGTCTCTCTCTCTCTCTGCCCTTTAAAAATGCATTAAATACCCGAGAGTGAGGGGTGTATGGTATCAGTACGGCAGAGTGTATGTGCAGAGCAGCCGCATCTTGAGAAACTATACTTCGTTGAGACAGGGAAGAGAGAGAGAGAGAGAGAGACGACGACGACAGCGACTACGGTCATCGCTGAGCCGTAACGGACCGTCAACCGGGCGGTGCTCCCCTCCGCGCCTACTGCCTCCCCTCCGCAACCCTGCTCCGCGCATCATCAGCCAGCAGGCGGCCCGCGGCAGGAGCAGAGCAGTGCTGCCGCCGTGTAGTCGTACTGTAGTCGTCGTGGGCAGGCATCAGCGCGCTGTTATACGGAGCCAGTATGGTGCAGAGTACGTAACTGGTGTGTAGGTACCTATATGCGCTCGCACACAAGTCAGTAGCCTACGCGAGAGCGGAGAGCGGTTGTCCGCGCGCGAGCAGGACGGAGCAGCAGCGGACAGGCAGGAGAGTGCAGTGCGTATCGTGGTATACACGTATGTGTCTGTACGTGCGCGTACGGTGCAGTGGGGGAAACGGGGATAGCGCGTACGCATAGTAGCGGGCGCAAGAGAGGGAGAGAGCGCGCTCAAGAGAGAGGAATCCCGGAAAACGAAACCCGAAACGAAACACACACACAAATTGCAGTACAAGATGGCGGCGTTTGGGTGTCGTGGGTGCTGCTGCTGCTGCTGCTGCTGAGAGAGCGAGGGCGAGTGAGATCCTGGAAAATTCACCCGCGGAGCCGGAGCCGAGCCCCCGTCGCAGGACGACGCAGCGTCCTCGTCGCCGAGTCGGAGCTACCGCCGAGTCCTTGGGCCGGGACGGAGCATCCGCCGCGTCCTCGCCTCGTCTCTCCTACACACTCGGCTGCTGCCGATGCTGCCACTGCTGCAGGACCCCATCAGGACACTCCTCTCTCTCAGCGTGCAGGGCGATCTCGGCAGGGTCTAGTGCGCAAGGAGCGGACCTCGACGTCGCCGTCGCCGCCGTCGCCGCCGCCGCCGCCGCCGCCACTGCCGCTGGGAGTGCAGTGCGGTTTTTGTGTCTGTGTGTCGAGCTACATTGGCCGGAGCCGAGGGAGAGAAAGCGGGAGAAGCGGAGGCTGGAGAACGGAGCAGCTTCCCCGTCGGCCGCGCCGCGGCAGAGACATCTTGCGCACGCGGGCGCGCCCGGCGCTAGCGACAGGCATCCAGCGAGGGACCGCGAGAGAAAGAAACACATTCGCCAAGGAGCTGGAGCGACGCGAAAAACAATGCGAGGATCGCGCCGTCGCCGTAGCTGCTGCTGAGGATTTCGGGGGCACTGCTGCTGCGTGCTCTCTCTCCTGCTCGGGTAAGATACATCATAATTATCGCCCGCTTCGTCGTCGTCATTATCATTATCATCGGCCAGTCAACGGCTCCCACTCTTGACTCCTTTCTTTTTTTACTCCTCTCTCTCACTCTCTATTCAGTGTGTCTCTCCATACCTCCTTCCCCCCGCGCGCGTTTGCTTTCATTAAGCGGCTATTAGCGCAGTACACCGTCGTCGTATAGTCGGCGGCGGCGGCGGCGGCGATGATCGGCAGCGCGCGCGCGCGCGCAGCCTGCGTTTATTACGATTATACGTGCCCCTCTTCATCATCATCTTCTACTTGCGCGCCCGTGTCTCTCTCTCTCTCTCTCTCTGCCTATTGCTCTCCCGACTCCGTATACTAGCTTCGTAGTGTGTGATGAGAGACTTTTCTCCCCCCTCCTTTTCCTTCCCCATCTCCACGCCGATATATATCATCAAAGAGTGCATGGGTGCTTGTTATACACGGGGGGCCCGGAGAGGAGCGAGTATGTATACGTATATATACGAGCGCTGCTGCCGCCGCCACCGCCGCGTTCCTTTTGTCTTTTTTTCCTGCGCCTTTTTTCTGCTGCCTTCCTTCGTACGTACGCTCGTTCTCCGCGCCTGCTGCCACTTTTTTCGATCGGTTCGGAGCTGCATCATATACACCGCGCGTACATCTATATGCATGTACGTGTACAGCAGAGGGAGAAAGAGAGAGAGAGAGAGAGAGAGAGAGAGGAGCGCCGAAGGCTCGCGCGTAAAGTGACAGATTCGACGCGTTTCCTCTGCGCGTTGCGTTCGCTCTGTTGTGCGTGCCGACGTCCGTCTTCCAATTCTCGCTGGGCACCTTTCAGCTCGCTCTCTCACTCCCTCTCTCACTCTCTCTCTCTCTCTCTCTCTCTCTCTCTCTGTCCCTTATGGCCTTTCGTGTTCCCCTTTATTTTTGTCTTTCTTGCTCTCGCTCTCGCCGTCCCTCTCTCGCGCTGCTGCTGCTGCTGCTCGTCGTCGCTCCACTCTCTTTTTTCCTCACCGCCGTTCGACGCGCGAGCGGATAGGTATCTCCGTGCATGTGTGAGTGCGGCGGCCGCGCGTGTGCAGCAGCAGCAGCACAGCAGCAAAGAGAAAGAGCGAGCGAGAGGGCACATGTACGTGACCGCTAGCACTCGGGGAAGCTTTTCCGCGCGCGAGAGAGAGAGAGAGAGAGAGAGTGGGGCTTTCGCGCAGACACTTTGCGGCTGATGCGAATCTCAAACTACGCGTTTCGAGAGAAAGAGAGACGAAGATGTGACTCTGCTGTATGGACGGCTGCGGAACGAGAGATAAAAAGAGAGCAGAACAGAGAGAGAGAGAGAGAGAGAGAGAGAGAGAGAGAGAGAGAAGCGGAGGATGCGAACGAGCCGCAGCAGCAGAGGGAGGAGAGGAAAGTTTCGTGGTGGACGAGCCTGCTGCTGCTGCCTGGCTGCTTCAAATGTCGGCGCTGGCGACGGGACGATGCCTCCTTTTACACACGCTCGCGCTCGGCCCCAAGAACACAACGCGAGCTGTAATTCACGTTCGGAGCATTGTTTACAGCATTGTTTAGCCTCTGCCCCGTGACTCGAGACCACTTTCAGCGTAATTCCTCACCGAGAGATAGAAAGAGAGACTTAGACTGTATAGGCCTTTTTTACGGAGCCCCCCCCCCCCTTCTATTCCGTTACCTTGTCGCCGCTTTTCTAGCGACGTGTTATTACGCGCTGTTGAGGCAAGATGTCACGGCGCCGCTAGAACTACTCCTAATCGTCCTATCGCATTTGTTATTGCGTACTGCATATATAGATTGTGCGCTTACGAGAGAAGTTACGTTGTTGAGTCCATCTTCTCACGCGGCGGAAGCTAAAAGGCTTCGTGCTGTTCTTGCCGTGTAACTTAGCATTACAAATGAGTCATTGACATGTGTCGTATAAAATCAATATTTTACTTTGCTTTATCTCGTCGAATTTTCGATGCTGATCCTCTGTTGCTGTCTGACAATTTTCGATGAATGCGCAGACGTTTATTTTTTCTTATTTTTTTCCAACCTTTTTTTTCTCTGTCGGAGCAGGTGTGGAGTACTGTGGAAATAATCGAGTGTTTGGTACCTATTATATATATATATATATATATATTTTTTTTTTTTCGTGTTCTAAAAGCTGAGCATTTTTCCTTCCTGTACAATGTATTTTTACGAGCTGATTGCGCGATAATTATTCAATGACACTCAAATTGGGTGTATTGGAGTATACGTATTTATGTAAGTGAACCGAGGAAACTTTGTAATGTTTCATTATATTGAAATGTAAAGCATCTACAAGCTTGGCAGCAGAGATAAAAAATAGACAAACTGAGCAACTGATTATTTCGTGGACTGATGATAATAATCCAAGACATGATAGTTTTAATTATGTGATAATCTATATTGTAGATTTTTTGATAATGATATTCATGCGGAAAGAATGAGATACTCATATATTAATTGTGGTTCAGAAGGTGGATGGTAGGATTTTACTCCAGACGCAAGATAGAAGCCAATCGAAACACTGGAGAAGGACGGCGGAGCTTCGGAGGAGGGGGAGATGTCAGCCGGCACCCAGGGCGAGATACGGGTTGGTCCATCGCACCAGGTTTGCACATTTTCTTTGTATTTCAATGAAAACCCCCCATGCCACATAGCTATACTGCAGCACTGCGTACCTAACTCTAGGCTTGTTTGTGTAATACATTTTGAGCATCAGTATGTTTGTGATCAAAGCATTTAAAATATGTACAAACACATCTCGAAATATCTTGTTCACATGAACGGCAACATATCAGTATTAAAAAGTTAATGGTTCAATATTAATGTTCTTAATTCTTCATGAATGTCTGATAAACAAATTATATGATTTATTTGCCATTTACGTCGCTATTTATTGTCTGTTCGATATAATTATTTCCTGAGATCTTGGGAAATAATCTTGCATTTAAACTTCAGTCAAAGTATCATTGTTAAGCCAATTCCTATCAGTTCAATTTTAATGACTGCCATAATGACAAACTTTTGCAATTATTTTTATCAAAGTAAGACAATTTGTGAAAATTTACTTCAAAGCTGGGTTATTAATTTTATATAACTCTGGCAATAAGTTTTTCTTATGGCCATTCTTGTGCTAAACTATCTGCCACATTTATGTAAACAAGGATTACTGCTGGAAAATTACACTTGCAGTGATGAGACTTTACATAACAATGTACTTTTTTTATTTGAGTTTCGAAACAGTTTAAAATATTTGATATTTTTAAAAAATCACAAACTTGTTTATTAGAAATTTCTTTTGTTTTTCGAAATGTAACAGACATATACTTTTTATATGAATATATTTATGACTCAGTTTGGCTTAGCTTGTACTATCCTTGGAAAGCTATTGAATAATTTGAAAAAATTTATGAAGCTCACTTTAAACATGGACTAATGAAAGAGTAATCTTAAACTCAAAACAAGCCCGAGTGTAGGCGCGTATGACTAACTTGCTTTGGCAGTGGAGCTAACAGCTCGCAATCCCGGATTTTTGACACAGGACTTGGTTTCTTGCCAGGCCCATTTGCCTGAGTATCGGCCGGGAATTCCTCCTGCTGAGCTGCTTCCTGATCCAGAATTTGCCAAGGATAGAGAAGAGTTAAGATGGATTCCTGCAATGACATTGGATATGGACCTATTAATGTACCTGAGGGCAGCAAGATCAGTTGCGGCCTTTGCTGGTATGTGTGACACACCGGATGGTTGTACGGCAGCATCACGAGACGACACTACCATCAATGCACTTGATACCTTGCACGACTCTGGCTATGACGCAGGAATTGCCCTGCAAGCTCTGTACAAGTGTGCTGTACCAAAAGGCATCGACAAAAAGTGGTCCGAAGAAGAGACAGTCAGTACAATAGCTAAAATTCATATAAAAAACTCATGTTTCTTTGATATATTTTTGCAACTTAATGTGTCTTTTTTTGTCTGATTGTTCTTCTAGAAACGCTTTGTTAAAGGCCTTCGACAATTTGGAAAAAACTTTTCTCGCATTAGAAAAGATCTTCTACCGCACAAAGATACGGTAAATAATTTTTTCTTATTATTCATTTCCTTGCGTATGCAGAAATATAAATAAACTGCACCATACTTTGTCCAAACACCCATGACACATGTCAATGCGTATTAATAATTATAAGAATCAATAAATACAACAACTCGAGTAAAATTGTTTTCTCTAGCTTTCAAGTGTAGCTTTCAAAGACATTGAGCAACCGTACAGAAGCTGTACTTTGAAGTCTTGGTAACTCTGTTATCTGACTTGAGATATTATAAAAAAAAAAAATTAATAAAAAAATAAAATGTATTCTTTCCAGTCTGGAAACATGATTATTTAACACTTTGAAGAATATTTTGTGGAATAACTGTATGGTTATTTTACTTTTTATCTATGTAAGTAGTAAGTTAAGATTGCAAGAACTATTTACCAGACAAGTTTACTCTTGTTGGTCAGTGTAAATGTAAAAATTCATATCAGTTTTATGTAAGCTGTATCTATCAGTTACTGTGAAGTGATAATAAGTATTTTTAGAATTTATATGTGATGTAGGATTAAATTAATTAATCAGCACGTTTCTTATCACATGTTTAGTTATGATATATAATAAATAATGCTATGAATAATCGTAATAAATTATCAGTAAAAACGCAGAACTAATTATTGAAGACTAAATAATAATTACTCTAATAATTAGTTGTGCGATAGCGTTTATCGCTTATTTTCATAGTTTAGGGTATGAGTGCTTATCTTTTGCGGAATGCAAATTGGAACATTAGCCAGAAACTAGTATTTGAAATTTACATAGGCGAACATCATAATTTTCACAACGCGGTGTAATTAACCGACAAAGTAAATATTTAAGTTATGCTACAATACTAAAACCGATATTCGCTTTTGTTACAGCCCGATCTCGTCGAGTACTACTATCTGTGGAAAAAGACACCCGGAGCGAACAATAACCGGCCGCATCGTAGACGCCGGCAAGGTTCGCTTCGACGTATTCGCAACACGCGCAACTCTCGAGCCGGTACACCCAAGGAAGAAGCGGCTACGCCGACGAGCGGCGAGACCCCACAGACGGCTGCCAACTCAAAGGAGAGCGCTGCCACGGAGTCCGAAAGTAGCAACGGCGGGCCGCTCAGCGGCGCCGGCACCACGGCCTCCAGCAACAGCAATACGCAGGCCGGCGAGGTCAGCTCTGTCACCGAAGACGACAACTCCGAGGAAGACAGCGACTCGCGCGACACCAACACCAACGGCGTCACACACTCTTGTCAGCATTGCTTCTCAAACAGTTCTAAGGACTATCAGGTATTGCAAATTTTTTCAAATTTTATCGATGATCGGCCTTTATGCTTTTATCATAACTAAACTCTATCGCTTCATCGACAGGTCACCGGCAAAGACAGACTACTTCTCTGCGCGGAATGCCGAGCGCACCTGAAGAAGACGGGCGAGCTACCTCCCGCGCCACCCTATCTCTTCCGCCCGGTACCGGCTGAGTCGCCCGACAGTCCGGGGAGAATGAGAACAAGGAACAAGGCAAAGGAAAATCCGAGACCCGCTAGACCACGTAGAACTGGTGGCACCGAGACGCCCGACCAAGAGAAGCAGCATCAGTCACAGTCACAGCAGAGCAACGACAAGCCCAAGAAGTCCAAGTCTTCCAGCAAGCCGGAGACTCCGAAGAAGGGCCAGAAACGCTCGACCATCGACGAGCAGGAGGAGGACAAAGATTCGCAAAAGCGCAAACGCGGCAACGACAGGCCTGACAGTCCCTCGGAATCCCTCACAACGGACAGTAATTCACTTATGGACGAAACCGAGCGCGAGGCAGAAGCCGACGCACCCGATAGCAGTAGCAGTAGTAATCCTTCGGCCTCTGCGGCGAGCTCTGTGGCAGCTACGAGTAGCAGCAGCAGCAGCAGTAGTAGTAATTGTCTCCCAGTCGGTAGCCAGTCGATGGAGACTACTCCAGTGAGCCCAGCGACGACGCCGCCAGAGGAGCCTTGTGAACGCCCGATGCTTGTCACGACGCCGATTTCGCCACCACAGCCACCGCCGCCGCCTCCACAGCAACAATCCCAGTCACAGCCTCCGCCGCCGCCACCGCCTCCTCAACCCCAGCCGCTCATACAGAGTCTGCCAATATCGGTACCGGTCATCCACGCTCGAGAGAGCCTCCTTGACAAGAAACCAATAATTGAGGAACCCCTAGACATCAAGGAACCAATGGAGGACATGCCTTTGAAGCTCAATCAACCGATGAAGCTAGAGCCTCTGCCAATGAAACTGGAGCCTCTACCAATGAAGCTGGAGCCGTTACCCATCAAGCTAGAACCTCTTCCAATGAAGCTCGAGCCTATGCCCATGCCGATGCCCCTAGCCATGCCCGTGCCTCTCGACACAAACACCTCGCCACCTATGAAAGAGGAGCCCATGGATCAGTCGGAGCATCAGCCGCGAGAGCAGCATCAGCAACGGGAACAGCATCAGCCACAATCCCTAGCGCAATCGCAATCATCTTCGGCCCAACAGCAACCACCGCCGCAGCCGCAAATGGCGCACAGTACCTCGCAGTCTTTATCCATCAACGAGATGAACAATCAAAATTTACCCCGCAACCTGTCGCAGTCGATCGTCAGTCCAGCGGGTATGATCCCGAGCAGCTCAATGCAGAGCATGCCTCCGGTGCCGCACTCGGCAGCGGCCATAGTCTCGGGTCCTGCAGTGGCGATGGCCATGCCCTCGAGTACCACTAATCAGTCGCATCCATTAAACATGCAGTACACCGGGCCGCCCGCAATCGTCTCGGCCCCTCAAAGCGTGCCTCAGAATCTCTCAGCCCAGAGTATCCAGATACCGCCGGGTTTACAGGTGCCCCAGGTTCCGCCTCCGCCGCCTAGCCTGATGCAATCGGCACGCGACCTCAGCCAGACACATCCAGAGAACATGTCGACTAGCGCACCACCGACGATAACCTCGAGCATGGGTCTGCCGCCGCTTGGTGGACCTCCTCCGCTTAACTTAAATATACCGCAGAACATGTCGACGAGTGGTATGCCTCCACAGCTGCCACCGCCACCGATGACTGGCTCGCCACAGCCATTGGGATTGACAGTTCTATCACAGGACAGTAGAGGCATGCCCGAAAGAATGATGCCAGAAGATAGTAGAATGCCACCGGAAAGGCTAAGGGATGGTAGACTACCTGACAGAATACCTGACAGAATCATGGACAGGATTCAGCAGGATAGACTGCATCATGATAGAATGCAGCAAGAGAGGATGCAAGAACGAATGCAGGATAGAATGCAGGACAGAATGCAGGATAGAATGCTGCCTGATAGAATGCCAGAGAGGTTGGGAGGAGATCGGGACGACAGAGATTCTGAGCCACCACCGCCACCACAGTCGAGGCCAGAGCCACTTAATATGTTCCAGCCGATTCAGCCACCGCCTCCGATGATGCCGTGCGACAGGCCATCGGCTATGTACAGTTTAGCTGGTACACCACCAATGGAGCCGCAGAACCTCAAGATAAAACAAGAAATTGTGCCGCCAGAGCCCGATCCTCTGCAGAGCCTCAAGGAGGTCAAGGTTCCTGGCTTCCAGACAGGCTTCCCAGGTAAAATCTAATAAAAGAGACAATTTTATAAAACAAAATAATCTGCATCCTCTTGAGACGGGCACATATAACTTTGCATTTTATTCTAGGTCCAAGTCTGGACAATATCAAAAAAGATCCTGATAGTGCGGACAGAAGTAGCAGCAACAGCAAGCCGCCGACGCCGAGCAAACACTCCTCTTCTTCGTCCTCCTCTAATCAACAGCAAGTCTCGCAGATACAATCAGTCGCGGCGTCGCCTCAGCCTACTCTTCCTCCGCCGCCAACGTCGATTCCACAACCAGTGATGCATCCGGTGCAGCAGTCCAGTCCACATATGGCTCATCCCTTCCATCCTCACCATCCGCTCATGCATCATTCTTTGTTTGCTGCCATGCACCCGTACCATCCACATGCCTATCCAGGCTACCCAGCCGTCGGTGGCTACCCAGCGTTCCCGGCTTATCCGTATGGACCCGTGCCTCACGCCATACCTCCGCCGTCGCCTCAGCGTAGCGAAGCTACAACTATGATGACGGCGCATCATTCGAGCACGACTTCGAGCGTTTCAACCCGCGAAGAGGGCGAGAACCTCATTGCCACTCACCATCACTCTTCCTCGTCGATGCATCAGGCGACGACGCTTCATCACGACAAGCTCCTCACCATCTCGTCACACAGTTCGCACAGTTCTCATAGCCATTCGTCGTCGCACTCGTCGCAGCACAATAGTCCGCGCAATAAGCCTTCGTCACTCGTGTCATCGGCCGGCTGTCTCTCGTCTTCGAGTTCAATGCATTCACATCACCATAGGCCGCCTCAGCAGCCACAGCCGCAGCAACCGCCACAAATTGCACCACCTCCGCCAGAGCCCAAGATCGAACAAGATCTGATGGAACCAGAGCCGGAAGAGCCACCAAGTCCTCGTTCAGGACCATCACCCGAACCGCGTATCGAGGACTCGGAGTGTCATCGTTCACAATCGGCGATCTTCCTACGCCACTGGAATCGTGGCGAGAATAACTCCTGCACGCGTACAGATCTCACTTTTAAACCGGTGCCAGATTCGAAACTGGCACGTAAGCGTGACGAGCGTTCGCGCAAGCAGGCTGAACGGGAACGCGAGGAGCGAGACAGGGCCCAACAGCAGCAGCAGCAACAGCAGCAGCAACAGGCGAGGAAGATGACAACGCCAGAGAAACAGCCAGAGACGTGTAAGCCACCAAGTCGCGGTCCTCTAGAGCCGGTTGTCTCTCCGTACGACAGATATGCGGCACGACCTGGAGCTTATACGGACACACCTGCATTGAGGCAGCTTTCGGAGTATGCAAGGCCGCACGCAGCTTTCTCGCCAGCTAGGCATCCCGGACCACAGGATGCTATGCTGCATTATATGTACGGGCCCGCAGCTAGGGAGAGGCTTGAGCTAGAGCATTTGGAACGCGAAAAGAGAGAGAGGGAAATCAGAGAACTCAGAGAGAGGGAACTCAGCGATCGACTTAAGGTACGTTTACTTTTAAACCTAGCCAATTGTTTAAGCAAATTTAACTTTATATTATTAAATTAATCATTAATACTTCTTAAAAGCACAAATAAATTTGCAGTAGACTGTATAGACTTTGATTATTAAGATGATACAGTTAGTTCATTTAATTATCGAAAACGGAAAATGAAAAAAACCTATATGTAACTTTTGCTGCATAATTGATATGCAGATACAACATGAAGTTTATATAAAGCGATTTCTTACACCTAATATGAAAGTTCATAAAAACATAGAAAAATAATAACAGGTTGAGTTAACTATGAATCCAAATACAAACGCTAGTTTAAATTTTTTACGATTTTTTGTTAGCTATCTCAAGTTACTTTTTTTTTTTTTTTATTTCTATGATTCAAATTTATTTACTTATAAGGTATAACTAAGCATCACATATTGAAATGATAATTTTTTATTATAGTTTCAAAAGTACTCAATCAATAGCATTTTCCAAAATGTAAGTTACAAAATATTATACTTTTTTACAATGCACTAGCGATCAAACCATTAAATCATCAACTTCGTCATTAAGCCTTTTAATTAATGCGTACAAAAATATGTGATATTTTCTAACATATTAATAATCAGTTCAATGAAATTTTATTTAACGATTTTTTTTTCTTTTTTTCGAAACGTATCATTTTATTTGCTTATAACCATAAAAAATCATTTTTATTACTTAACAAGTTAAAACAAGAATAATCTACTTCTGGGAATCATCAGTTCGAATAATCACGATCTTCTGCTTTTTCTTACCACATTACTAATCTATTAATATTACTATCGCTTTCACCATACCATATCATATTAAACATTAATCTCTTATCCCTGGGAAATTTACTTTAGGTACAAGGTTTAATTTACAATATTATTTAATAAGTTTTATGTAATGTAAATTACCCTTGTTTGATTAAAAAAAAAAAGATCAATAACCTCCATCATTTAAAAGGAATGGATAATTAATACTACTGGTTTATTCATAATTATTTAAAATTTTTTTAAATGTACATACAATTGTGTCATAATTAAATGTAAGATGAGAAATAACTTTTGACTCTCCTTTTCCCTTTTAAAGCGGATCATTATGTTTAATGATCTTTTTTACATATTGCATAACATACTGACGCCTAGTAATAATCGTAAATGCAATTTCCAAACATGATTTTGCTCATCTTTCAGGAGGAACTTCTCAAGGGTGCGCCTCGACCAATGCCAGCACCAGTCGATCCCCACTGGCTCGAGATCCATCGAAGATACGCCAGTGGCGGTCTGGCACCTCCAGGTCCATCTGGCCCACCCCAAGGCCTTCACCAGTTTGGCTTATATGCAGTACCACCTGGACCCAGTCAATTGGACAGGGAACGTCTCGAACGGCTAGGTAATTACATATTTTTGTAAAATGTCAAATGACCCTTCCCTCTTTTTACTTCAAGTTCTTTGCCCTTACAATGAGAGATTTCATAAAGAGTGATTTAGAGTCATCAATAATTGAGAGTACGTATATAACTAACTATGCAGTAAATTTATATTCGTAGAGGTTTTGTATGTTTTTATTACTTAATACTTAGCTTGTTGTTTCATGCTTAAAAAGAATTAAAAGAGCTCTTAAATAATTTACAAAAACTCTTTTTCCCTGAGAATGGCGAATAGAAGCTTTAAGTTGAATTAGTTATTATTTATGTGGAAATGCAGTTTAATTAAATATCTGCTTTGTTCTTTGAGGACTCGCAGGAGCTTAATTATATGGTAGCTAATTTCCGTATGCCTTACATATTTATTTTTTTGACATGCAAATCTATATAGATATATATTATATAAAAAGTAAATAACTGTGTCTTAAATATTGAAGCATCTATTGTATTTATTTATAATTTTTTTATACTCTTATATTTTATTTCATGTATTAAATGATAGCTAGATATTAGTTACAAAGTGAAATTTATTATCATTTTTTTTCTTGAGAGTCAATCATCTTAATATTAATACAAATTTTTTTGCATCTGATTTTCAATGCTGTAGATATCAATTGATTTGATTAAATCAATTGATATCTACACAATGTGCTATCACATCATAGTTTAAATTGCCATCTCAGAATTTCGTATTATTTACAAGATGCTTGACCTCTCAATCATAGTAGCTTAATGTGAAATCTTTTTTTGTTCTTATCTTACTTATTAACGTAAGCAGCGAAACTGATTTAACTCTTCACTGCATAGATAATATATAAATGTTACTGATATTTTTTTAAACCTTGTCATACAGTCAAATACTCATGTAAATTGATTTTTTATCAAATTTACTACTATGTATTGTAAATAGTTATTACTATAAGCGCAAATTATAACAATTTTAACGATGCTACTTAGTCAGCTGACATATCTTGTTATTTCAATAGCATCCTTACTCAGAATGCTTATTGTGGATTTACTTTTCATGCAAGTGCTCCAAATTCAAATAAACTCCAAATTACATACACTGATAAACAACTATAAACTTTGAATATGATTGCCATAGTGATTTTTTTCTTATGAAACATGAATATGCGAAAGTCGATTGTTAAAAATTGACTGAGTAATAGAAATTCACTTGAAATTTTATTATTCGAATCATCGAATTCTTTTGTGACCATTGGCATAACTTAAACCATACATGATAAATTTAGCGTTATCACCTTGTTGATTTATCTTTATATTACTCAGTCAAAATTACAAAGTTTATGTGTGGACATCGTAAGATCTACGAAAATTGTGTGACATAAAATGCGTTACAATACACATCGGAAAACTGTCTTTTTCACTTGTGAAAGAAAATACCAAGATAAGCTAAAGGCATTTCTTAATTGACAGAATATATGTCTGGTGGAAAGATACGTTTTCCGTGTACAAATAAAAGTGTTTGACCGTGTGTTAAAATAATCGTGCAAGTATAGTTACGAGTCTGTATGACAGTTTCGCTTAAGGCGCTTGTTGATCGCAGCAGTGAAGGGTTGAAGAGGCGCGGGCAAAGCAAAATCAAAAGACAGGGAGAGATCTCAAAGAGAGCAAAATTGAAAAGAGAAGTGTACGGAGGAATGACGGAAGTATGTTTGTGATCGAAGCGATGTCGGGTTTAGGCATGGCTGCAGGAGCGGGAGCTGGTCCAGCCTCGGGTGGAGCAGGTCACCCTGCAGGACATCCTCATGGTCAGCTGGACGAGCGACTGGCTCTAGCTGCCGATCCGATGGTGCGACTACAGATGGCCGGCATCTCGCCGGAGTATCACGCCCACACCCACGCGCATACGCACGCCCATACACATCTTCACCTTCACCCGGGACAGCAGCAGGCCGCAGCACAACAGCAGGCAGCGGCAGCCCAACAGCAGCAACAACAGCAGCAGCAGCAAGAGGCCGCAGCGGCGGCTGCAGGATTCCCCCTGCCCGGTAATGTCGATCAAGCGTTCTCGACAAGACTGCTACTACTAGTGTGACTACTTTTATTCGCACCATCCTGAACTCGCTCACTCGCGCGCCTTTAAGTGTTTGTTTGTAGTTTTTGAGACTCTACTGCGCCTTTTTGTGCCCCGGCGAAACAAGGATTGAAAGATCGCACTTGTGCGTTGTTGTTACAACCTTCGCGTTTGGACACACGAAAAACAGAAATCACCACTCTATAAATTACTTACATACTATTTATTGATTGAGATATTTTTGTATTTGTATCAATCCATTGTATCCCAGTGTGGTATTGGAACGCAGCATCAAGCAAGTAAAAATGTATCGTATTACTCTGTTATTGAAAAGTAAATCTATGATTGGCCCATCACTAAGCTTAGTGTTTCATAATTAAGAGATCTCTACATTCCGCGGACTTGATAGATACTGCTTTATCTTTACAAAAATGTTAAAAAATTTTAAATATCTCAAATTAGATCACTGCACAAACTTAAGAATGATAACACGATACATTTTATCAGGAGTCATACAACTGTTTGTAACTTTTAGTATAAAAACGAGAACATATAGTGTTAATGCTTGAAAAGTAAATGCACTAAAAACATATTTTATAATATGTTATCTATACAATTGGAAACACTGTCAACGCTTGATAATCATTCCTTAACAAAGCAAAAATATTTCTAAAAAACATAATATGTATTTGTAAATAATCTTTAGAAAATCTAATAACAATATACTAAAATAGTTCTTCATTACTGTACATATATTTGTTATT
The DNA here is from genome assembly GCA_024372645.1 of Trichomalopsis sarcophagae. Classification (NCBI taxonomy): domain Eukaryota; kingdom Metazoa; phylum Arthropoda; class Insecta; order Hymenoptera; family Pteromalidae; genus Trichomalopsis; species Trichomalopsis sarcophagae. The sequence continues at coordinate 35,705 of QLSS01000312.1, read as the reverse complement.
GTAAAATCGCAACAATACATATTTTTTTTTTTTTTTTTTTTTTTTATTTTGAAAGTACTTGATAATTTTTCTGCTTTTCAAGCGTCAATGCTGTTTCGACGAGTAAGAATTCCCAAAAATTTAATGACATGAAATTTTCAATCCTTTTTTCGTAACTCTCATTCATTTCATCATTTCTTTGTGTTGTGATTTTTTTTCATGTTTTTATTTAATTTTATTATTTACACTTCTGTATTAATTTACTAACACTATTTTGCTGATTTTTCGTTTAGCAATCATTAAGGGAAACTACTTTTAGCTCATGTAATTTTCATAATTTTTTCTTTTTGCCAACTTTGAATCTTAGTATTATTTCGATTTTCTAGGATGGCAAAATTACATCTTACAATTTATCTTAAAATAATTTCACGAATAGCTGTATTATTTTGCTATAATACAGCTAATCTATTTGTTATAATCTTCTTTCGCCTGTTGCTTTAAAGGAGTATTTTTTATTAAGTATAGCTTTAATGTTTAATTTTTTTTCATTTCTTGCATAAACGCTTAATTTTCTTGTTACATGCTTTAAAGATACTCAAATATAATTACTACTTACGTCCTCTTTTTTGGGTGGCTACAGAACATTTTCATAATATAGCGTAAAAAACAATGAATCGTCAGTTGACTATAGCGAAGGACATGTCCTTTTCTGTTTCTGCTTGTTACATGATATGCTAGCAGCAGCCGGTGGCAACTACCCGAGGCCAGGTATGATAGGACGCGAGCCGACGCTTGCCCTGCATCCAGCGGAGCTTCTGGGTAGGCCCTACGCGGACATGGCTGCCCATCACGAGCAGCTACAGCGTCAACTCATGCTGGAGCGCGACCGTTTCCAGCCCCACGCCTCGCTCGTCGCCCACCATGAGGAGTACATAAGGTTCGTCTGAAGCTATATAGCTCTCTCCACTACCGCCCCTATATGCTCCCCTCGTTCGATCGTCTCTTTTATATACGCGTCCGTGTGCTCCTCTATATGTGTGCGCGCGCCAGCCTCTGTCTGTGTATATATGTGAGAGAGAAAGCAAATCCGGACTGCTTGCCACAAGAGGGAGGTAGCAAGCTTTATCAACGGAGAGACTTAAATTTAATTGAATCTTATATATATATATATGTACCCTGTATTATATGAGGGACTTTATAGAGATCACTGATGTTTTGTTAGGTTTTGCTACGATAAAACCGCGTGTCACGTTTGCAAGGACTCGTTTTTTATGGCGAATTTACGGACATTTACACCTTGACTTTACGTCCCTTTATAGAGTAGTGTTTTTTTCCTTCGAAAAGCATTACTCGATTTGTTATTGTAGTTCATTGGTAAATAATCTTGCCGATTTGTAATAACAATCGTGCCTTAAATGACGTAAATGACGTAAAACTATAGTCTTCAAAGTTTATCTTGGATATTCAGGTTTTGTAGAAATCACCAGGCTATAATGTGTATATACTTTATTATCCAAAAATTTGAATAAAGTATTTTTCGACAGCATTCATGTAAAACAATTATAATTCTGAGGTACTGAAAATATTCATTACCCAATATACGTAATTTTTGATAAGCCTAAATATTTTTTAATCAAGATTCAATTAAATCTGTCCCCGAGGCAATTTGTTTCAAATTTTTGTAGAACCTCATAAATCCTATTTATCAATTCTACGGAAATTCGGAATGCATTCGATCAGCCGGATTTTTGACTGTTGAGCAATTGGAAAAAGAACTGATGAGTCGATGATATAATGTAAGATGACTAAACGAGATATTCGTACTTTTTTTTAGACAACAGCGCGAGCGCGAGCTCAAAGTTCGTGCGATGGAAGAAGCCTCACGTGGATCACGCCCTTAGAGAAAAGAAAGCCGATAAGCGCTAAAACACAACCATCTCGTTGCTTATGCATACTGCTGTCGAGGCGAAGACTAAATACATAGGAAAATGACGATAAAGAAAAAGATTATGATAATGTAAACGGCAAAGATTCGCTTAGGTTTTTATTTGTTTCATTCTGCGAGACGCGCGAATCCTTTGCGTTTCACGTATTATATATATATATATAGTGAATTTTTAAGGAAAGGGAGCGAGGGGGGCAGCTACGAGATGAGAGGCAGCGATACATAGAGCAGATGGAAATAAACGAAATTTCTCTCTCTCTCTCTCTCACTCACTCCCTTTTCTCTCGGTCACTTGCAATTCGTCTTTCGGTTTTCAAACCCATAAATAATATTAATAATTAATTTTATATAATTGCTACTTTGCGTTTTCTCAGTGTCGCATACGTATCGTACAAGAAAAAAGTTAAGTAAATAAAGTAAAATGACAAAGCGGTCACTGTCGTGTTACATGTTAATGTAAATACAAGAAACACGCAGCAATTGATATATATAAATATGAATATATTTACGAAGTAGCTAGCGCAGCCTAGCCTTTTAGAGGATAGTGGTCGATTGATATAGCAGCACTAGGCGATATGTATATTGATTTTTGAGGTTCGTGCGCGCGTGTATTTATCGCGCGTCAACTGGTGGCAATTCCTCCTGTGCTCAATTGACTTCTTTTACCTAGATTTTTTTGATTTTTTTTTTTTTTTAATATTATTTAAAGCGAAAGGAAGACAGAAGGTTTTTAACTTAATTAAGCTCGATGTACGATTCGGGCATTTATACATAAATAAATAAAAATATATATATATAAATATATATATATATATATATATACTAACACCAGTGTCTCTTTTTAATACGTTTGTACTTCTCGCGAGAAGTAGGCTGTTTCATGTAGAATGATTTTTTTTCTCTCATAAGACTATTGTGGTATTGTCTAATTTTTATTATCTCTTCGGACGGTATTATACGTACAGACTTTTTAAAGAAAATGATCCAACTTCCCTCTTCTGCGTCAATTCTTTAATTCTCCTTTAATTTTATAATTTGTAATGAAATTTTATTACTTAGTCGTGTAAGCTAAGTTTGAGTATTGATAATTGCATTTGCATTGCATACAACTGTATATTTAAATGAAAAAAAGTAAAGACAAACACATGAACACAAAAAACAGAAATAAAGCAGTGGGAAAGGAAAAATCATGATGAATTCGATCGCGCGAGAGGACGCGCCCTCGCGTCGGTTAAAACACAAGGCGATGCGTGAATTTTTTGCTACACGTGGCTGGCTGATTATATACTGTAAACATTTGCAACAAAATGACCAAAGTAAACGTTTGTAGAGAGAAACGTTAAACATGTGACGTTTTTTGCGCGCGCACGCGCCCGAATTTATACGTGCGCACGCGCGCGCGCGCCAAGAGATATATAATGTTCTTCGAATGTAAATCACTTTTTAGAGGATATTTGTAAAAGCACGACAGTGTGCATCACAGAACACTGGATGGGCTTGTAACTTTTTTGATCATTGCGCGCGACGTTTTGTTTTCCACGAAAATGAACGCTGCGCTTGTGTCTTTTTAATTCTCGTGACCATCTCGAAAGGGGACATGTAAATTTTAAGCTGAGATAAATGAAAAATAAGAAATAAAATAAAATAAAATAAAAATAATGAAAGACGAAATAAGGAATGATCGATTGTACCGATTGATTGAGTTATAGTGTAACTTATTCGCAACACAGTACATAAATATTTCTAACGATTGTCAGGCCGCATTAAAACGGACGCCGTTTTATCCACCGGATTTTCCTGGTTTTTTTTTCTTCCCCTCATCCCCACCTACCCGCCCCCAGACATGCCGATACTTAATCTATACAGTATTTGAAGAAATATTATTACACTGAAAGATATTATAGGCAGAGTGAATTACTTTGTATTTTAAAATAAACATTTTAAAAAGATTTCGCCGCTCGTCCTTTATTCATCTCCAAACCTTTGACGAAACAGGGAAGAATTTCCATAATTCGTTCGAGCGTTCCCTCTTGCTGATGTTTACGCGTTAATTATTGCTGCTTTCCGAAGGAAGACGGTGCTCTTCGTCGATGCGCATCGGAGAGCGATGCTCTATCGGCTGTAGGATTGCGCGTAACGTGCGCTCAGCCAATCATCAGCGCATACGTGTGAACGCGAGAAGCCGAGTTAAAGTTAGTCAACAAAATCTTGGGGTGCATCCGGCATCGAACAAGCATCAGTGTCCGAGTCCCCGGGCAAAAACACGAGGCTTCCATTTAGCTCTCTTTCTCTCTGCGGACGAAAAGCCGCGCGGCGGCAGCAGCACTTTCATACCAGATCGCCAAGAAGCGTCATTTCACTCTTATATACTCGCTTGCAGCGAGCATTGTGTGTCGATGCTCGAGCGCGATAAGCGAGCAAAGTGCCGAGCCGCAGCCGCTCTAATTACTCTTATACTTACAACGTTGGAGTTGAGCGCGCGAAAGAGGAGAAGAGAGTCCGATGTATGCACTGTATACATCCCGCATCTTTATTGAGCGTAGTATTGTAGCGTGCGCGTCGACGAGCCACTTGCTCTCCGCGCGCGGGGGAGATCGTGTGGGATATAGTATCTACCTATATATGTATTACAAGCGCGACGAGGAGATGCAGGGAGCCGATCGAGCCTCAGCTGTGGGCTACACGTGCGCGCGCGCGAGGATCAGCGCAAGTGTTGGTCCCTTATTCGTGCACGTGCGCGGACTTTCCCAGAATAGTGCGGTGGCGGCCCTTCCTTCCTCGAGCGATTTTCGGGGCGCCGTCTTTATTCTTTTGCTCGGCACGCAGGAGAATATATAAATAAATATATATATATATATATATATATATATATATTCGTGCTTGATTTTGTAAGGCGAGGCGAAAGAAGGCAGCTCATTCGTTGTATCCCGATGGGTAATTAGCGCCTATTGAGTTAAATGATATCAAAGCTCTTTTTAAGCTGGCATGTTTTAATTGCATGAGTCAGCGGATTAATTCGTGCTACTTGGTGCGATAGTCTCTGCGCGTGAGATCGGTGGGTTTTTTTGAGATCACTACGCATAAGTATATAGAGCTCTCGTGCGAGCTGCATTTGACATTTGAAGCATCGAGAAGAGCCGCCGAAGACGCGTTAATCATCCAATGTGAGACCGCGAGCGAATTGGAGCGCGCTCTTCTGTCGTACATTACCAAATTACACACACACACATAGAAAGAGAGGAGAGCCGCGTACACGTGCACGTCTAAAGTCTAGAGTCAACAGCAGCCGCAATAAGCGAGAGCCGCGGGGGGTTACACGTCCTGTAGCGCGAGAGCGAGAGAAGAGAAGGGATGCGAGGAAAGAGCGAGGGAAGAAGAAGCAGCCGCCGCTGATGCCGCCGGCAGTCGGCTGTCGGCCCCTGAGTCATTCGTGAAGCGGATCCGCTTCCGCGAGTATCAGCCGTGAAATTATCGCCGAGAGAAAGAGCTAAGTAGAGTGCTTTGTGCCGCCGAGAGAGGCGAATATTGCCGGCGGCTGAGATGGCGGCCAGGAGGAAAAGCGAGCCGGCCAAGCAGAGGTGCCAGGCCAATGCCAGGGAGAGGGACCGCACGCAGAGGTGAGACAAATCGACAACACGCTCGGCAGTTAATTTCGTTCTCTCAATTAAATTCGGCGCAAATTTAGCGAACGATCACAAGCTCAATTGACGCAGTGAATTAAGATTTGAGGACACCCCTACTCTTATGGAAATTAAAAATGTCTATTGCTTATACGATCCAAGTATCGGAAAAGAGCTTTCAAAATGCTTGACTAGGTCAAAAGTTTTGACTCTTTTTGTTTCTTCTTTTTTCATTTTGAAAATTTGGACTAACATTTAAATTTTACGATTAGCTATATATTTGACAGCGAAAAAAAAAAAATTCAAATTCAAATTCAAATTCAAATTGACCGCTTGAATCAAAAGTTATAAGGGTTTTAAAAATAAATAAAGAAGCAAAAAAACAGCACCCGAGTTGTGTACTTGCACACGTGGATTTGCACACACAGAAGTTGGCAACGGGAGCAATTTTAATTTTTCGAGAAACCGTGTGGGAAAAGAATAGAAAAAGTAGAGAGTGAACGGCCAAGCTCGGCAAATTCAGGTGCGACTCAAGCAAGCGAATCTTCCTGTCCGTGCAGCGTGAACACGGCGTTCAGCGCCCTGAGGACGCTCATCCCGACGGAGCCGGCCGATCGCAAGCTCTCCAAGATCGAGACCCTCAAGCTCGCCAGTAGCTACATCAACCATCTGCTCGCGGTCCTCGTCTCCGGCATCGACGACAGACCCTGCGCCAGAATTCAGCGGACACCCTTGGGCCAGTCGACCGGATGGAGGGAAGCGGACAACGGCGCCAGGGACAGGACCAACATCTGCACCTTCTGCAGCTCGGCGCAGAAGGATTTTGTAGGTATATTATTGCTGCTGCGGGCTGCGCTGCTTTCTGAGAACCCATTGTATGTTTCGTATTTTCTTTTTTATATACGATACGCTAATGCAGTTGATGAATCTTTCAACTATATAACTGTGTCTGAAATTCACGAAAGAATTTTATTTTTTATTTGAAAGGATTTTGGAACAGTAGTTTTAAAACAAAACTTTCAGAGAGAAACCACGAACGTAGTTTCAAGTTTGCGTGCGCACGAATATAAATGAAAAAGGAAATTTGTTCTTTTAATCCTGAAGGGCTATACTACGCCGATACTCGCTGCAATGGGTCGTTAATGTCGAATTCCTGAAGCTCTCTCTCTCTCTCTCTCTCTCTCTCTCTCTCTCTCTCTCTCTCTCTCTCTCTCTCTCTCTCTCTCTCTCTCTCTCTCTCTATGCCTAATGTATATTTGAGAATGCAGGAGTATAAACAAGCACGCCCCGCCGACGTCCCATTACTCATGTACGTGAAAATCAAAGTGGACGTTTGATTGTTTTCCTTCTTCAAATGCCAGCGGTATTCGTGCATTTCAAACACAGGCTGTATTTTGGGTACACGACCCAAAAATATCCCGCTGGAGACGAAAACGTAAATTTATTTGTCCCCGAGTCTTTTGAAAAACGTCGCGAGATTCGAGATTATTTTTAGCAACGAGCATACTTACGATTTCTGTCTCTTTTTGCAGAATTCAAATGTGACTTCACAGACGACCGAGGACTTCAGCAAAGGGGAGTCGTCAATATATCCTTTTGCGTGCCCTAAGGTTCCAAATGAAAATGGCACTTTTCAATGTAAATATTACTACTGGACCAAAAATGTTAGTCAGCCGCAACCACTGTTGAATATTTTTCTACGCGTCTATTTATAAAGCAATTTATAATAAATATTTAAGCAATGTACTCGTAACAATAAAATTAGTTATGCAAGAAAACAGTCAAATCCATTCAGTAGATTGTGCACTAACAATATCACGATCTTCAACTAATTGAGGTACTTTTTTATTAATTTATCAACAGAATCCCAGGGAAAAGAATAATTAAAATATACTTTGCAGATATGTCAAATATTTTGGGATGGATCAGATCGACCGTTTATTGCTCGGAAGGAAAGCGTACTTTCAAGTGTCTTGATTCTACCGTCATCTGCGTCCTGCAATTTTTTAAAGTCATATTCAAAAATTAACATTGGCAATACATCTATATAAAAGGTTTTAAAAAACAGTATCACATCACAGTATAAGTAGCAGAAAATTCCCTGCATCTACGCATACTGCACACCACATATTTATTCGGACGTAGCTATCCATTGATGTACAATAGGACTCGCTCGATCACCCCTTCGCATCAAATAACATACATACCAGCCTCGATCCTGAGAGCATCACCGCAGGTCTGTTCCGTCCAAATCAAAACATCCGAGCGCTTATACATTGTCCGCAGAGACCCATATTCAGCTATTAGACGGAGAGCCAGAGCCAAAAAAAGTCTCTGAATTTCCTGGAAGCCTGGTTTTTTCTCAGGTGATTATAATCATAATATACAATAAAACGCTGCGGTCAGTCAAGTGGATATTAGAGCAGGTGCCTCAGGTGCGCGGTCAAACATGTCGTGATCACCGACATAATAAATTCAATTTCTTAAGGCTGAAACTTTATAAACTTTTTCGCTCTCTATAGATATTACAATTTAAAATAAAATAACACTATCATAATCATTTAAAGTATGACATTTATTTTAATAAGGCACTTCCGTGTCGCAGTTGTGCCTTAAAATATCAGAAATAAAATTCGTTCGAACGAACGCAGGTATGCGCACAAGTAAGAACTCATTGATTTTTAAACATATATAACTAATATTTATTTAATTCATAAAGGAAACGTAGGTTAGCTGAAATAGCGTGGGCTGCGTGCACGACGATTGAATGGGATCGATCGGGGCCGCTTTCCTCACCCCCAGCTGGTTACGGCTGATTAATTGGTGAGGCCCGGAACAGATGAAAACTTGGGAGCGTTTCTCTGTGGCCAGTTTGCCCTAGGGAGATGCGTCGTCTGGAAGTCTGGAAGGTTAGTTTATGATAGTGGCTCGCTTGCAGTATTTCGGGGACAGCTAACGTACGAAGGAGGCATTTTAGATTTCGTGGGGTTATATTTGGTTGACAGTGTTCGCGGATAGTAGTAATATAATTTGTAATTGCTGTTCTCGGCGCAGGTTTTTTGACAATACGTTGACTTTTTCCTACGTCACAGACTTCGGTCTGGACAAATGTGGGGACGGCAAGCGCGCGATTTATGTATATTTTCGCGCTGTTTTCGGGTTCGAGTTTTATGGCTTTTTCTCGTAAGAAAAGTATGTATAGGCTCGAATCCGAATCTCGAGTACGCGCATCTGGCCAGCATAGCATCGGCTCGAGCGTGGGCCCGCGCCCTGTTGAGCCGAGTTGTGCGGCGCGGATGTTGGGCTCGGGTTTTATGGCGGATCCGATTAGCGCGGGCGGTGGGGACAGCTTCGACAACGAGTGCTTTGAGCGGCATTGTTTCTTAGTTTTTGCGTGGACGAGTATGGAGAAGGGAAATTTGGGATTTCCAAGCGGCTGTAAAACGATCGGCGACTAGCGGTGGGGTCGAGCGTCGGGTTCAGTCGAGAGCTGATCTCCGAGCAGTGTGCTTCGCAATTTTTATTGAATATAGTTTTTATTTTTCTGAGTTTATTTGTGTTTTAATTATTTATACTTTTTTCGCAAATTACACGAGAATACTCTCGCGAGTATTAACACAAAGTATTTTAAAATTTGATGCACAAGATATTATTGTAGTTTTCGATCGTTACTTCACGCCAACAATAAAAGATTATGAGCATGCTCTGATAATCGCGATTATAATATATCTGGGCCGGAACAAAAACGTACCACAGATTTTTCAAAAGAATTGCGTAATTCGAAATTTAAAATAGCATTAATAAAATTCATCATTAATCACTGGGCTAGTGATGAATTAGTACCGTATTTCGGCGTTAAAACCGTCAAATTAAACTTTGAAAAATGCTACGAATACGCTGTTTTAGATGGCAAAATACATAAAATTATTAATGAAAATTTAACCTGTGAAGCACATGAAGAGGCTGATAACAAAATAATTTTCCATGTTTGTAAAATCGAACAAGATTCAAACATTTTAATTAGGTGCTCGGACACTGACATTATTGTTATTATATTAGGAAACATGGAAAATTTGGATAGAAGTTGGGACTGGAAATCATCAAAGGATGATTAATGTCAATAGAATGCATGAAAAATTGGGAAATTCTGTTTGCAATGCTCTTCCATGACTGAATGCTTTGACTGGATGTGATTTTAACCCAGCCTTTTACAAGAATGGTAAAAAAAGCCTATGCAGATAATGAAGCAAAGCGAAGATTTTCAAAAAACATTCCCTGACCTTGGACTTGTAGATGAAAGCAACCAGAATAATATTTTTAATAAGGTTCAAGAATTTGTTTGCCATTTATACGACTTGAAAAAAATAAAATCAATTGACGAGGCAGGATTCGTTTTATTTTCAAAGACGTATAAATGTTTCAGCACTGCAAACGATTCTTATGTCAATCAGAATTGATGCAGCAGTTCTTAAGGGGGTCTGAAAGTCAATTCAAATCTAGATTTCGCGCCACAAAATAGCAGACGACACAAATAACTAATTTGCTTATAACAAACAATAAAAGCAAAATTACGAAAAACCAGGAGATAGTTGCCCTCCGGTACGCAATTATCTATCATTTTACAAAGTTTCAAGTTATTATAACAATATGCCTCAGAAAAAAGCTTGAAAAATGCATTTTTTAAATATTTTTCAAGCTTTTCTCTGAGACATATTGTTATAATAACTTGAAACTTTGTAAAATGATAGATAATTGC